>JAWRVF010001216.1:0-86602 GCA_036785485.1 Physcomitrellopsis africana | reverse complement strand
TCTCTTTTAGACTTTATAAACTCTGTTAGAACATCCATTGCTTATGCCTTTGCAAAGTGGAATTAAAAGCCCTAGCAGGTATACTTATTAGCCAATTCATTTATAACAATATCATGGAAAAGTTCATCCCATCATACCCTGTAGTAACAGATACCAACTTCATTGATAATCTGTGGAAGAAAAAAGAATTCTATGATACAAGAAAAAAAAACAGTTCAAGATTGTATCGTCATCAAGAGTTTGTAAGGAGATTTATGTCTCCCCAGACGCCATATAATAATCTGCTACTGTTCCACAACGTTGGATCGGGAAAGACGTTCACGTCTATAGCAGTTGCTCAGTCCCATAAGCCATACAAAGAAAGAGCACTTGTGCTTGTAAGAGGTAGGACATCTGCCGATAACTTTAAAGATCAGATTCGCAAGTGGCCAGATGGAGAAGTAAAAGACTACGAAATAAGAAAATACATATCTTTTACAAACAAGCTAAAGAGATTAGGCGACAACCAAGTGATATCAAGCTTCAGTAACAGGATAATAATAATGGACGAAATTCACAATTTGAAACATTCCATGTCAGACCTTGATGTAGAAACTGTGTATGGTCAAATGTGGTCAGGGTTTGTATTGGTGTTTTGGATTTTATATAAGACAATGATGGCTTGCATTGTTGAGCGATTTGTGCAATTTGTATAGCATCTATGGTTCAAAATTTGATATTATCTAGATTTTTGGGTGTGCTAAGTGTATACAAAAATTTGTATTAATCTAGCAATGCAATCAGGAGATATTTGAGCTTTGATACAAAGGATTGTCAGAAATTGGCAATTTAGGGCTGGATAGGATTTATGTGATAACTAAAGATCCACCAATTGAATCAATATAAATTTTGGTATGGTGATAGAAGACTTATAGATTGAGCTACACACTAAATTTGAGCTAAAGTTGACAGTGGAAGAAGGAGAAATTACCACTGGAGTTTCTACATCAATCTTCAAGTTGGCGGCCGAGTATCATTAGTGCGGTTTTTGGGCATTTTCTTACAATCTGTAAGTTGGATTGAGCTAAATTTTTTTGAGCATGTAAAAGGCTTATACCGGCATTTGTGTAAAAAAATTCACACTAAATGGACGGTCAAATTAAAAGTTATAGCTTGTCAAAGCTTACTAATTAGGATTAGGGCTTACAATCGAAAATAAAAAATTACTTAATTATAAAAGAAACAAGGAAATTGGGGTGTATGTATAGTTGATGTTACTAAGAGGAGTATTTTTAAACACTTTTAAATTGAACTTTGAATCATATTCTTCATATATGGATGAAATCTATTAGGATTTCTTGGTTATTTGCAAATACAACTTTACCTTCTACAGCCAAGTGCCCGATGCATTTCCAAACAAGGCAACACGTAATAAGACAACGTCATTCAAAAAATGATGAAAATCATGATAAAGTAGAGTCTAAAAGTAGTGTTTCAATAAATTTGACTTGTAATCTTTGGATTAGATAACTTTGAGGTTGAAGTTCAATCAGCAATTGTACTTGATTGATGAATCCTCTAAACTTAAATTTGGCGCCATCAAACTTCTCTAGCAAACTAACTTTTGGTTCTTTGATGCTTGAATGGTGTTTAATCGTAGGTGAAGTAGTATGGCTTGAAGCAACTTGAAGCAAATCGAATCATCTCTATATCTTTACTTCTTACTAATCTTGTTGCTCTTTGTGGTAGTGCATTGAATTGATGCATTGCAAGCATTAATTCTTTCATTTACTCTTGTATTTGTACCATTGCACTCTTCATTTCAGCAAGCTCTACTATGATACTATAATAGAAATGGAAAAAAGTGTCTATTCTTACTATAAAATAAAATACTTAAAAATAGAGAAAAATTCTAAAAATAATATATGTTTAAAATTGGATAATCTATAGCTTCTAATATGCTTATGCCTTATCAAGAAAAAAGGGTAATCTACTCTTAATCAAGAAAACACAAAGCTTTGATATTGTAACTTCATTCTTGTCAATTTGTCAAGGCCACAAACTGAAATAGATGCATAAGTTAGTGAAAATTATGTCAAAGAAAAATGACAAGATAAAAACAAAGGAATATGTATATTTAAGAAGTAACTGGAATGGTTATTGTCAAAGACTAGAAAATACACGAGACTCTTGAATTAGACTAGAAGCAAGAAAGGAATTGACAAGAGTGAAGAAGGCTTCACTCTTCTCTCTATATATACTCTCTATCTAAGAGTTATGTGACAGCATTCTATAGGACCTTTTACATGGGTCTAGTTTATAAGACAAGTGTCAAACTTGCAAGACAAGTTTTCTACATGTGCGCTACATACTTAGCTTGTTCCCCAAGCTACCAACATGTGCGATACATGGCTAGCTTGTTCTATAAGCTACCAATATATATAACACGTGGCTAACTTGTTGGCCAAGTTTCTAACCTATCAATCACCTATAGACATGTATAAAGGTGATTTCACGTGTATGAAGCTTTTAGGAAGTTGCTCTATAAGATATTAACTTATTTTATCTATCTTTATCAATCTATATTAATTAAATAATTACTGGAATAAATTTTATGTCCGTGACAGTAGGTTGCTTCCAATGTGACTTCCTAAAAGTAGGAAACTTATAGAACAAGTTTGAATAATTACATGGTATATCTATAAAAAAAAAAATCTAAATACTTAATTTGTATCTAATAAATTTCTTTAAAGCTTCTTAAGAAAGATAAAATATTATATAATATAATAAAAAAAAGTATAATTAATCCAACAAATTTAAATGTATGATTTAAATTTTATTATTATTTAACTACATACCAGAAGAACCTATCATCTTAAATAATTCTTACTTATTATGCTTCTCTATATTGATTAATTCAAGTAACTTGGTTTGATCTTCAATTATATATCTACACTTTTGAAGTACATCTTATTTTAACTTGGAACCACCTCAAATATCTTTTAGTTCTTGTTTCATAACTTCCTTTGCTCTCTCTACCTACCTATCCACATTGTTTACATTATACATACCATTAGATGCATCTTGACTAATACTATATATACATATATGTAATTTTAGTTTTTTATACATCTTGACTAATACTATATATACATGTATGTAGCAACAAGCATCAGGACCAAACTTCTTGAACATTTCAAATCAAAAATAGATATGCCCTAATAGTCATCTTTTTGGGTAAATTCCATTTTTGCACACACAAATATTTACCTACATTCGCAGAACAGTCCCTTCATTTTGACAATATTCAGGTCGGTCATTACTATATTGGATTACGTGCCAATAAAGCCACCGACATTTTACTGTATCTGTACCCACGAATACTGATCCGCTATTCATTGAACAGGTGGTCATTGCAGACATGTGAGGCCATGATTATATCTACTGCAAACCACATCCATCCCAACCAACCTCGACCCACAACCGACCCACCCACAACCGACCCACCCACTGCCATGCCCCGCCCATCTATGAATATTACAGCAGCCTGTCCCAAGGGGACACCTGGTCTCAAATATTAACCACTCAGTTGACTGATTCTGGATATGTAGTGTGATATCTTCTCCCCTGCAAAATAGTCACACAATTTGTATATGTGTGACCATGGAATCAACAAATTTTAAAATCAATCCACATGTGAAAACTCTTTGCTAGGGTCATGGTGGAGACTTCACAGCTAGGATATGATCCCGTCTTTTTTAGCACTATTTTGCATTCTTTTGGTGTGAATTGCTGTACTTCAGTATGCAACTCTTGTCTCAGTGAGGATGAATTTTGAGCTGATTAGAGCAACAGGTCATAAAGTGCTTGTTGATTGTTCCTATGATTACAAAGCAGTGTGAAAAATACATAATAATAGTAATAATAATAATAATAATTATTATTATTATTACAAGTATTTTATTATTCTGTTCTTTTTTATGCAGAAATTATTTACACCTTCTATTGAAAACCCTAATGAATAAATCAAAAAGTAGGTGAATGATTTTTGGTTTGTGTGTGGGTTCATCATATTCTCATCATTCCCTCAACAAATAATATGCTAATTTTAGTAACATTGTGGACCAACATGTACTAAATCTTGGTCAGGTAAAGGATTTATTCTTCTTTTCCTTCCTTTTTCCATTTAGAATCAAAAGGGGTGTACATAAAGTATGCATGAATTCTTCAAAAAGTACCTAGATTCTTTTTTCGGATAAAGAGGATCAAATAATGTATCTTCATTTGTTCAAAATCAGATTCAAAGTCCTTTTGGTGGCAATCTTTGGGACCATAGCTTTCAACACAGTTTCCATGATTTTGGACAAGATCTTTTTTTTTAATAATGAAATGGTCATGACAGCTGGCTTGCCAAATCATAATATGCCAAATAAAGATCAGCATGTATCCTTATCTGTGTGCAGCCTTGATATTATGATTAGCAGTTGACTTCATGTAGAATAATGAAGACATTAATTTCTAAAAATAAGTGGTCCTTGCTCAATTATACTATGAACATTTGCAATAAGAGCTCATTTCTAAAGATTATTTTGAAATTTGAATTGTCTTACATTTTCTTTAGGTATGTATAGAATTCTCTTGTATTTACAAAATTAAATTTCTATGAAAACCACATAATTTATTTACAGCTTCTTGCAATCTAAATTTATGCAATTTACTTTGTATTTAATTTCCTTAATATATTCATCAATAATGAATTTAGAAATATATAATGTTTTATTGAAATACAAAATTATATTTAAAAAAGAAAAACTCAAAGATTTAAGAATAATTTTAATAAATTATAATTAATTAGCTTAATGAAAAGAAATTAAAATATTATTTTTTAATTAAAGGATTATAAGTTTATTTTTACATATACATTATAAAATATAATTAAATTTTAAAAAAATTAAATTTATTACATTTAACATAACATGTAATAATTAAAATTTAACTATAAAAATTTAATATTACAGAATATATTTTTTTTAAAATAGAATATAGTAGGATTTTAATTTAATGTAGTTTAAAAAATATCTGTGTATATGTGATATCGATAATTAGACACATACATCTACAACTAATTTGTTGACTGAATGATTGCATACAAAATATCTTAAGCTAAATCATGGCTTTTACAAATAAACATGTAAGTGCAATATAAAATATGCATGAAATTTTGTTTGAGTGAATACATGTATAAAAATCTATACATATTGAAATTCATCAAGAATACATATCACTGGAAATAAAGAATAATTTATCCAAATATTGTAGTAACAAATTCATATATTATTTTGGAACAATTACATATGTTTAGATGTATTTTTTTATGAAGCTGACATCAAGTATTTAAGATAGAGATGTTGTATATATATACACTTGTGGATGGAAAAAAAAGTAGACTACAATAAAAAGAGATCAATAAGTTTTTGAACATGGATAAATATTATGCATTTTAAAATTAAAATTAAAGTTAAAATAATAAAAGTAACTAAAATAAGAAAGTCATATCTTGATAAAATAAAATAAAATATTTTTTTCATGGTTAACAAGAAAAAAAATAACGTATTATTTCTTTTTTCAAACTTTATTTTATTAACAATTTGAAATAAGTTACTGCTTTTGTTTGAATCTGTTGAAACTTTATAATTTTTTTATTTATATTCTAGTACAAAATGTTTATGATTTGATATGCTCTATTCATAAAAATATTGTAAAAAAGATGGTAAATCAGAAAATAATATATAATAATTAAAAGTAATATATTTTAATAAACTAAGATATAATCTTGTAGAGAGTTATGCTTAATAAGATTTTTAATAATTTTAACAAAAATCTCAATAAGATATCTATAAGAAGACTATTTTGTAATGGAATGGTTTGATAGTAAAACTTTGCTTGCTATAATGTTATAGAAAAGTTCAACAGTGTTTATCTAAAATTAATAAAGCACAATTTTTGTACTTATTTGTAAGTATAATAAAAAATATATTTTTTAGAACTTAGTTCTTTGTCTTTGCTTTAGCAAGAACTTGTTTATTCTACAAATAAGAATTATTTTGACTCTTTCTATTTTGTTAAGGCAATACTTTTGCTTAGAAGATTGTTTTCTTAAAAAGTGGACTACTTACAAGAAGTTTCTATTTACAGTCTTTTCTAGAAATAAACAAGGTCTTTTAAAATTGTCATTAAGGCTTTTTAAGATTATTTAGTCTCAATTATTTGTTTAACTCCGTACATCAAATATATTAAAAATTAAAATTTTTGCAAAAAATTCAATTTAAATTTCTTTAACATTAAGAAAATATATATATATATATATATATATATATATTTTCTAAGCTACAAGCATAAATATATTATTAAAAATATAGTTTTATTAAAAATAAATATATCCACATTACATAATAATTAACATTTTGATTTTTTTATAAAAAAAAACACCAAAAGCTTTAAGAATTCAAATAAACTTTATAAATATATATTAGCATATTTATAGGTACTAATGTTAAATTCAATATTTATTTGTTATTTATTATTTATTTTTAATTTATTAATATTAATAACAATATTTTTTATGATAATTTCCCGAAAAACTTCATACAATAAGACAACCATGTAGATACTAAATTATTTGGTAGAAAAAAATAAATTTTTATATTTTATTATGCAGTGGTTATTCCTACATCAACTTTCTATATAAGTTTTTTTTAATACTTAGTCAATATTTTTCTAATTTTTTCTTAAAATATTAGTGTCCTATAGAAAAATTACTTAATAAGATAAAATACAAAATACAAAGGATTTTTTGTAATTAATAGTTCATAAACACATAATTTTAAATTAAGCAAAAAATTCTAATAAAACCTTTCATTAAGCTTTGATAAAAAGTTCTATGAAATTTTTTTTGACTAAAATCAGTCAATGTATGATCTACCTACCTATAAAATAACAAGTTGTTTGTTTACTATCTAATTTTTTGTTTGTTTTCTTTAAAAATATACTGTTCTTAACATTTATAAAATATCAATATACAAAAGAACAAGATAATAATTCTTAGAATTATATTTAAAATTTAATTTTGATATAGATTTAATTATGATGTCAGATTACAACATAAAATTAGATACCAAACAGCCCTAGGATTGAAGTTATCCAGTCATTAGCAATTTTATATATTAATAAATTATTATTTTTTCATATACATATAAAAATATTTAGATCTCACCATTTTATTGAATTACCTGAGTTGTCTGTTTTCAAATTTATGTTGTTTTACCATTTGGTAGTTATTTTACCATGTAGTAGTTATAATTTTAAATTTGCCCATGGTTTGATTACTCATAATATATTAATTGATGCCTATTTTATTTCAAAATAAAATAAATATTATTTTAGATTTTTTTATTTTTTTAAATAGAATGAAATTAACTACTCAATTTTTACATACAATATATATATATATATATATATATATATATAAAGATATATTTTTTGAGATTGTAAGGTTATAAAATCTGGATGTTTGATTCCTAGTATATTTGAGCCTAACTACCAAACAAACATTTTTTCAGACAAACAACAACACACAGTTTTTGAGTTCTAAAAAATATAGTTATAATTCTAATAAATATTTTTTTTTTAAAAATTTAAAAATGAAAAAGAAAGCATCACCTTAAAAAAATTATTTTAGTAATTTAAGTACAAATTTATATTATTTATTTCTTTTATTCTTTACTATATATTTTAAATAATTATTACTCTTGATGTTGACTATTTTTTTGTTAATGATTTTAAAAAACATACTCATTAATCTTCCTAATAAAAGCTTACTAAAATAAGTATTACAATTGACAAAAAATATAAAATTCTTAACTAAAAATTTAAGATTAAAGTAAATTCAACATCAAATTTTTAGCTTATTGCATTCAATGTAAACAAAAAGTAATTACAAAATGGTGATTATTATTATTATTAGCTTTTAGACTTTTAAATTGTCTAAGTTTTATGTTTAAGCTATTTTCTATATTAATATTTTTTAATATATTATATTTTTTAAAGTTATTTTGAACAAAATTAAATTAATAATTTAAATAAATAAATAATTTATAAAATAATTATTATTTAATTTAAAAAATATTTTTTATTACTCACATTATAGTATTTTTTAAAAACAAATATCAAAATTCTCCACCAAACAAAAAACATTTGTAATACAATTGTACCATAGCCTTTTGAAGTGGGTTTTTAAGTAAATAGACCCTTTAAATGTTGTCATATGGAACTCCATTAATCAACAAGTCTCCATTGTGGCCTAAAGCGCCATTGCAAATACTGTATCAACTCATAGCCATGGTTTATATAGAAACTACCAAAAGGAAAGAAGACTGATCATTTGTTGAATAAAAGAAATTGTCAACTACCCCATCGTCCAAGCATGGACAGACTCAATATTCAACCAACCAAATAATCTTCAAAATACTCTCTTATGTCGGTTTTATCTGAGCTATGTCAGAGTTCCAGATATTTGGAATTCATGCAGATCGGATCAAATCAGTACGAAATCAGATCAAATCAGGATGATTTGATCTGAACTGTATCAAATTTGATCAACATGAAATCGACCTGTGTCTTCATTGGGTTGCTTAATTAAAAGGAACAACACGAGATGAATAAGGTGTCAGCGCGATTTCTTAATCATCTGTGTGCAAATGTGTGAGAAGTTGAAGTGAAGATCTGAACATTCTACGAAGATCTGCCACTCACAAACACTTCACCTGCTGGAAGAATTAGCAACCGTCTTGAATAGCATCTCCTCTTGTCATGGCAAAGGGGTGGCCACACAACCATATGGTAGCTCATCTGAAAATATGACTACAGATGAGCTCCACTGCGTTGCTGTCTTATTGTGCAGCAAGTAAAATATACTCTACGGTGCAGACACTAGCAAAAAATAAATAAAAATCAACTTCAAGTAAAATTTGCGGACAGTACAGCTTGTGTAAGTTGCATCTATCCTGTAACTATTCTATTGCAAGTAACGAAAATTGTGTCCAAAGTTGGTGCCAAGATCCCAAATATGACGAACTTAGAATCCTCGTACGAATTTGCACGAGCAGTGATAGTATAGTAGCCACTACCGTCTTATCTCCGATCAAATTGCATGCACTTAAGAGCGAATACACTGGCTATCATAAAGAAAAGGTTGAATATAAGTAGAATCCCCATATTCTCATACCTTTTGGCGTAATCAAGTGACATAAAGTCCCTCATGATATACCAAGCCAATATGTTGTCCTGATCTTGCACGCGTACACAAGGGCATTCAGGACAGCTAGTGGGAAGCAAAGTGCATGTATTGCAGGGCGGATTGTCCAAGTCACAGTGGAATGCTATGGCAGCAAGGCTGTTCAAGGTGAACTGTGTGGGGTTGATCCAGTATAACCACATCCAAAAACTTGGAATCTTTTTCTTAGGTATCATGAAACCTGACGTCATATTCCTGGCAAGGCAAACCACTTGGAAGTTCGAGTGTTACATGCAAATAACACGCACACCTGAATGAAATTTACAAACACATTTTCTTTCTGCAGAACAAGCGCCTGATCCATGAGCTACAGATCATTAGGTCACCCTCTACCTGATAGCTAGGATTCAAGCAAATGCATGGAAGAAGTGTGACTTACCAAAAATTCACAACCACAGGAATAATGATAGTTGCCACCTGTAAACCAATGATAGAAAGGTCAAGATGATGCCACTCACCAGAAGGCTAGTATATTTCTCTCAATCAAACGACATCGGATGATGGACAAAGAGTACAGACCTACGCTTGTGTACTTGTGTCCTTCAACCTCAAATATCGATTAAGAGCCAAATGCTAGGTACATAATCTACGCTCTAGCTTGCATGTTACAGAATATTTTGGAGATTAGGTCTTAACTGATTAGCGTTAACAGTGCATATTCCAAATACGAGACTTATAGCATGACCTATTCCATCTTCTATGTAACCCAAAATGACATAGTAGCCTACCTGTGCATTTGGAGTCATCATCGCCAGAAATATACCGAAAAATGTGATGCAGGCTGCATATTCACACAATATTATCCAAAATTCAAAAAAATTCTTAACAGAATCTGTGGCTACTCCACCCAAACTGAAACATATCGAGCAGAAAATAAGCGATGAAATACACAGATAAGGAATCTGCAAAAGTGCAGCAACAGCAATATTAGTGCTTAATGGGATCATCCATATTGTAGTACATTGCCAAAGTCAGTTACATCTGCAAATGTCCAGTATACTGAAAAATGTTTAAAATTTAAGAAAAGAATACAGATGGTGAAAAAACGTTGGATACAGATGCTTCACCGTGAACACGATTAGAAAACCACAGAAGAAACTTGTGAACAGCAATGTTTCCAACATCAACATCTAGTGATTTCAGTACTTATTGACGTGTAGGAGTTCCATGTAAATGATCTAAACAATGCCAGATACGTGTCGGGGTACTAGGAATAAGGTGAAGCATAACAACCCCTGGCACCTCCAGATACACATGCCACTGGTCTTTGTCATTTACAATGTTGTACATCCATCTATTATTTTGCTGCTATGTCCAAGGATCCTTCATGCATACCTCAGCTAACGTCCACGACATGCTGTAGAACAAGACTGGGTACATATTAGAAGCTCGTTCACGGTAGTAAACCACGCGCTCAGCATTAACCTTTCAAGCGACAAAACCACATTTGAATTATATCTCCTTACAGACACGTACCTGATAGCTCACATATTAACACGAGGATTTTGTAACATTACTATAACCTGTGTTATTAGGCAACTGATTACCCTCATCTAATTCCAGTAACAGTTTGTTCGAAAAGAATTATGTACATTGTGAATAAACTTAGGTACCAGTAACTTTAAACGTGAACGACCAGGCGAAAATGATTGAGATAAAATTTTCTCTCGCTATATCTATATATATATATATATATATATAAAAATAGATGTGTGTGTGTGTGTGTGTGTGTGTGTTTGTGTTTTTAAATAGATTTCATTCATGGTACCTGAGGAATGACATTGTTCGCATTTGTTAAACCCACCATGATGACACCTATATATATGAGGCCCATTCGAGAACTCATGCCAGCAATGTTATTGTACTTAATCTGCCAAATCAGTAACCGCCAAGGCATCAGAAATTCCCCTAACCTAGCAAGAAATTTCAACGGTATTACTAATCTCGAGCACTAGAAACGTCTTAAAACCGAAACGTCTTATAAATTTGTGGTCAAAGAATACAGTAACATATCATTAAAATAGTAATTTGGTTCATTTTTGTTCTTGAAAACACGTTTAATGTACACAGACATCAAAGTTCTTAAGACCTGATAATAAGTAGTGCCAAGAATCAAGCCAAGGATAATCATCAGCATCATTCTCCCGAAACTGCAAACAATTTGCAAATTAAATTCTAAAATATACCTGATCGGTTTGAATACTAGACTCAAGATCAGAAAATAACAATTGCCAGAGTTGTGTAGCGCTTTACTTCCAAATCTCATCGACTTTACAGCATTGAAGCAGTCTACGCGACTTATGTTGCATTGCAAATTTTAGTGTACGTTCTAGATCCATTTCTATGCATGAACTTACAAATCTAGTTCACAGATTTGAATCTCAGTAACCTAGTAAGATCGACCAAGATATCGTTTCAGTCAATTCATGGGTAGAAAAAAACTAACCTGTAAGAAATATTCCGCCAATATGTTCTAAATTGTCGAACAGTAACGATCTTGCACAACTGCCAATATGTTGCACCGTATCCTTTGACAATCGGCTCCGGTCCAAACTTTCCTCTTCCAAATTTGTAGGTTTCAAGTTCTTTAACTGCAGTATGTGCATTAAAGAAGCTATCAAAGTGAATGCACCCAATTAATCAGAGACATCTATACCAGGGAATAGCAAATACTTCAATATACTTACAACTTGCATTACCTCCATATAAATAAATAAAAATTGAAGCAATACTTATATATCAAGTGATTAGAATATGCCTCTCAACATACGATTCTGTTGAGCTAAAGAGCTCTGCTGATAGTCGCGTGCAAAATCGCGCTCAGCAGTACGGCCAATCCCAGCACCAATTATTTCCAATATGTATGAAGCTGGATTCTGGTCGGCAGAACATTCACTTACTCCTGGAAGTGAGTGGAAATATTCCTGTGACATTTTGGTTCACTCGCTTGCATGAGCACAATCTTTATAAAAATCCATACTGAATCCAAGTAAACACAATAACATGGCTTGAACGTCACCAGACATGTGAATTTTCAGAAACTCTCAAAAGAGTAGACTAATCGATTCCAAGTTGAATCAGTAGAGATACTAGAAGCATTATGAGAAAATCCTATCTTAGATCCGTATACTTGTCATTCATAAATTCATAGTAGACACAAATGTAAACGTTGTACTATGGCTGACATGAAACATGCTACTCTTCCATAAATGTGCAGTATTAATCTACTTGTATTGAATTTGTGTGCATGAAAGGCATGCACCAGGTTTTAGTGAAACATACCAGAAGGTCCCGTGCTTGCTCTCCAATGGGTCCAAAATACGCAATTTCACCACCTCGTTTTAATAACATTAGGTGGCTGAAGCAGAAAAATAGTCTTCGGCTAGGTTGATGGATTGTGCAAATTACACTACGCCCTGATTCGACAATATTGGTGATACTTCGCATGACAACCTGAGCAGCCCGACTATCTAAGCCACTGGTTGGTTCATCTAGAAACAAAATGCTTGGGTTTGCTACCTGCAAGAAGCATAAGAATTTAAAAAAAAAAAAAAAAAAAAAAAAAAAAACACAGAAATAAGAATCAAACAGTAAATTCAAACTTAATATGAAGTCACATGTATTCCACAGTTATGAAACGCCGTAAATTCGATCGATTGTTGGCTGACTTACAAGTTCAACTCCGATGGTGAGGCGCTTTGCTTCCTCCACTGAAAGGCCTCCATCTCCGATAGCACCAACTATTTTATCTTCTATCTCATTCAATTCCAGTAATTTCAAAACCTGTCATGGAAAGTGTATGAAACAATTTTATGACTGCAGTTCATCTGAATATTAGTCAATTAGATATTGGCTAATGTTTCATCTACAAAATACAAATACGCTGCTACAAAACAGGGACAAACCAACACCCAGATTTCTACTGAGGTGGGAGCAAAAGAGGCAAATAGACAAAAAGTATAAACACAGCCTTTGTGGTGCCAAAGCAACATACATGCATGGAACTGAAAAACAGCCTAACTGGCCATTTACAGAGGACAAGACTATTCTAAAACAGGGACAAATTTCTGTCATCCGAACAGACATGATGTCACAATCAGCATTTGAATAAATAACATGTCCACATTTTGAAAGCATGCAATGAAGGATGTTGATTGTATCGCCGCGCAAAGAGTTTATACGTTTACCTCCTCGATGAACTTTTGTCGAGTTCCAGCAGAAGTTCCTCGTGGAAGGCGGAGTGAGCCACTGAATTGGAAAGACTCCCGCACGGTTATAAAAGGAATATGGATGTCATTCTGTTCCACATACCTGTCCGAAAAAAATTGGGATTGCACACTAAAACAAATTACATATTTATTTTACCTTCTTTTATTATCTCAGAAACAGCTCCTCTAAAAAACCACTCAACAAAGCTTCAATAAGAGGCTGCTCACAAACAATTCAATGTTTGACATTAATCATTAATGAATGAAGATATAACACCGCAAAAATGCATCTTGTATCAGACACACCCAGTAATACGTGCAAACGTCTCTTGCTCTTTAGGATAGCCGTTAATAAGAATGTCACCAAGTATTCTGCCTGTCGTCTTGCGACCAGCCAGAACATCAAGTAAGGTTGTTTTCCCAGCACCACTACTACCCATCAAAGCAGTCATGGTGCCTGGTTTTGAAAATCCGGAGACATTGAAAAGCAATACTCGAGGATCTTTAATGCCTGGAATTTTCACCTGAGACAAAATGATAAAATCTCTTGTGGAAAAAAATCCCCAACATTTTCACGTTTTGTTCGAGGAAATAATAAATATAGCTAAAATCATGTCAATAAGGCTTCAAAGGAACTGAACGAAACATAATAAACAAGCAAAATTAGAAGCTCTGCAAATGGAAGTACCTCGTATACTATCTGGTGAAAAGACAGAATTGCTGGCTCAAATTTAATGACCACATCATCGTTGGCTTTCTTCACAGATTTAAAAATTCTGGAGAATCGAAATTTTCTTTTTCCCTCTGAGGGCTTTGAAATCGCAGTTTGATTCCTTAAAAGTCGAGCAATGGAAGGGAGTTTCACCTATCATATTCCACAACCAATACTCAAGGGCGGTGTAACCAGTGCAATGCACAAACTCTCAACTAGGAAGACAGCAATAATTTTGATAGCTTTTGGTAAATACAGGAATCGATACAATGTCACTTGTTAATCCCGACGTCAGTATTCCACACAAACAGTTTCATGTCCACTTACAGTTATTGCAAATTTTAAGTATTTTCTCAGATTTTCTAGATTATCTAACGTGAATTATCACTTTGAGTCCTTACTCGATAGTCCTTGAAGTGTCTAAGACTTCTAACTATTTACACATCTGAGACCTCTGAGATCACATCTACGTGACCATCTTAGCGTTCAGACGCTAAAACTATTTCAAAGTTCATATCCGCCAAGTCAAAGTGGGATTCAATCACCTCTTCATGCCGAACATTAGCAACTGTCCAGAAGCAGCAGCAGCTCAATATCCAATAGTAGAAGAACAGAACAAGCACAGGAACCCAATAGCCACGAAGACTAGTCGTGGGAAAATCGTAAATGGCCAAATAAGCTTGTCCGATATTCATATCACTCCTCCCACGGCAGTAAGTAATTGAGTCATTGCAGGGCTATCACCCACAGCACGGATGCAAAATTTTGTCTGATGAGGACCAAAGAATTGAATCCACACAAGAGTATGATTTGACATCACAAATGGCATTCACTTTTTAAGAAGTAATGACCTAATTTTCGTGTCGAGGTTATTTTTTCTACTAGTAAAATGTCATACTTGCAATATACTCCAAGTACCCAAGTAAAGATTGGGAGACCATGACAAACTGAACTTAATTATGAAATTGCTGCGATCTCATACATTGTAATAACTTGTTATGACATACAAAAATATGCATGGTAGCATCATTGTTCCTGATAGTTCTTTTTATGTCAGGTCTATTCTGCTGGTAATCGAGGACTGTCTAGTTACAGAATTCCACTTACTTGACTGTAGGTATCAGAGAGGAACTCGTTGCAAACTAGAGCTGTAATAGCCCATTGAAGAGGGCTAATGTAGTACACCCAGATCCACCAGTCAGGCACCTTGTTCTTAGCAATCAGAAAACCAGAAAAGAGAAGAAAGAATGTGATACAAAGACCTGAAAAATTTTAGATTACTCAATTAGGACTGATACACGTCCAAATCTGAAATCATAAATTCTGAGCAAAACTAGTCTGTCTAGATGTAGCATGTTGATAAGAGCCTCGTTTACTCATACAATGGTGCTTTTACAATGTTACAAAACAATCCGTGTTGATCTCTTTGTTTATTGTTTGTTATTTGAAAGTTTACCTGCAATACCACTCGCTGATTCTTTAGTGTGGCAAAAAGAGGCTGCGAATCTAGCGAACATTGCAAATGTAATCGCACATAAAAAAACAGCAATAGCATACGTAACATAATGAGCACCATGGTTAGCCAATGTCAACCCAGTCAAAAAATACACTAAAGGTGTATATATCACCATCTGCAGAAAAGAGAATCAATCGAAATTGTTAGAAAGAGGTAGTCGCAACCCCAGGCACCCAACCAGAGAACACAAAACTGATCGAACAGGATCAGAATGACTTCACACTCTGAAAAATTCAGCCTCAACCCCAGATTGCATCTGCAAGATCGTTCTCTGGAGCTTTTTTCTTTTCCACACGGGGTGCAAGAACATATAAAACTGTTACATTGCATTAAATGACGAATATTACCTCTACAAGTGTCAAAGGAATTTGACTTAAAGTGCATGCAAGCACATATGCATAAGGCCGGAAAAATCTTGCCGAATATTGTTTTTCAAACACCTGGACAAGCAAATTGTTCATTGTCAGGGATGCACTGAAGGCACAAAGGCGTTTAAGACGAGCTGAAATGAGATGTCACCAACTGCCATCAAGCCTCAGAAGCTTCTAGAAAGTCCAAATTGAGTTATAGAAAATGACTTGTGATTCGAAGTTAGACAATGTTCCGGAACAGAACTTAATACGTCTAACTGTGGACGCGTATAGGATCATGCCAATGAGACTTGTGTGGTAGCAAATCTATGCTTGAAGGTTACAGCAACAAAAGAACATAATTGCGTACTCATCACGTTTGACGATTTAACCTGTCAAAATGCAATGACTCAGGGCATTGATAGAGACTGTAACTGTTCGCTCGTCAAGTTGAATAGGTATTTGAGAAATGCTGTTGAGTGATAGAGTCATGACTGCAAGGAATGCAAGGGACTTTCGGAGATCCATATTAGCACGATCTGAAGTGGTGGGAACTTGGTAAAATAAAGTTCCTGTGAAAATTCCCAAAATCGCAAGCTGTTGCTTACACTTGTCAGTACCAACAAATTGGGAGAAGAAAACCTTAAACTTCAAACCTATACAAATATCCTCACCTCGGAATCTATCTGCTTTTCTTGACACACCCATTCATTTGTGCCACCTCTCCTGGAACGTGACCTAAAGAACAAACAGAAGATGTTTTGGCAACTTGCCAAAGAACATGGACACATTCTTTCAAAACCAAAAGGTTTGGCTTGGCCTCAATCAATTTCTCTTGCAAACAAATGATGAGCAATATTCACATGTCTAGAAGTGATATTTAAACGTGGTCTCAATCAAAGATTTAACCATGTAGAGTATGATCTACCCGAATAATATCCTAAATAGTTCGTATCATACCTGAATCACACGAGCATATAAAAAGCTCTTGCTTCGGAGTGTCAAAGTGAATTGTCTTCGCATCACCACTTTTATGGAGGTATACCCATCTTGCACATATTCCTTGTCAAAAATGTTTGCAGTTTCTGGAGGTGCCTGTAGACAAATCAAACTTCCAGACTAATCATGAAATCTACAACGAGATATATTTCAAATTAACTTCAGTATCATATCTCTTCATGGTTCAACCTATCCATTTGAAAATCGGAGTGTGTTCAAAGACATGTAAGTTAAACAAAATGTGAAGGTCTAAAACAAGTAGTTCCTCCAAGCATCTGCTCCTGTAGAGCTTGATGAGTTCCAAACAAGCAAACTAACTTATAAAAGCTCAGAAACAAAAAGTTTTTGGAAAAACGAATACCTGCTCAAGTGGTCGCTCAAGCTGTAATCGAACATTGCCTACAGCTTGCTGCACTTTTTCTACGACGATTGCAGCATCAAATGCGCAGACCCCTGGCAAGGCGAGGTATTCAAGACTTGCGTGGCTACTTCCAATGGCTGTAACCCTGTCTCCAGCCTTCACGGGTGCGGTATGCTGTATATCAATGAGTTGGGCTGTTCCCGAGGATTCCACTTCCTGGATCACTACTGCTTTATTTTCACCTAAGTAAATCAATATGCACGCAAAGTACACACAACTTCAGACCTTGTCATCACGAGGAAGTAAAACCGAATTCGCAGGGTAACGTGCACAGAACGCTAAATGCGAACAATATTAGTATTTTGGATTTTCACTAGCATCCTCTAGGAAGAGGTCGTAAGAAAAATGATCAAAGTATTGAACTAGTATTAAGGTAACTATCATTCTGGCTTGGTACGCTAGCACCCACAGATTTGTACTCCACTGTGTTACGCGCTACTGTCATACGGTACAAAAATTTGATTGAATTTGTAGCATCCATCCAATATACTAGTGCACCCACTTATTAGACTTGGCAAATTTTCCCAAGCTTTAAGAAGACACCTGATGTCTTCTGAACATGTTTCACGAACTTCACCTGTTTCAGGAGCTTCACCATCAAAAATCTTCAAACCCAATGGCTTTTGGGCTTCCAACCATAGCTCCTCAATATTCTATCCAGGCCATCAGGGAGCAAGATCTTACATAGTAGAAAATAACATAAAACCTTTTGAACTTATACAAAAAGATCAGAATTAATTTTGTTGCTTATATGAACTTTATGCATAATTGACTGGAGGCTCGTTTCAGCAAATATTGTATATATATTCTAAGGCAGCAAGCTTTGGCCACAGAAATCACTGCGACCTGCATGAACACTGGAAGTAGGAGAAGATACTTACCATGTGACTATCAACAACGCGGACAATATCATTGTACATGTCAGAATTTATGTAAGCTTGGACAAATTCATCAGTCGACAATTGTCTGCGACCAGGTGTTAAGAATCCAGGCCCTTCTTCGGTAGTTATCTCCTGAAGGAAGTCTGCTACATCAACGTGATTGGGTTTAACGTACCTGCAACATTAGCACTTGATTCAGCACAATGTACCTTGATCAGCTGAAACAATCTGTAAAGAAAGCACTGTGTGTAAGTCATTGGGAAGACCCAGCCGAGCGGCGTGTGGTTCCGAGTCAGATGTGACCATTGGCCATTTCCGATTGCAGTTTCCATTGGAGAGAGGTGATTTCACATCATCATCACCTTTTCGGACAATTTAAAATACCTGAAGGTGTCGTACTTGCCAGTTACATGCATTTGAAGGTGCACTTGATCCCAAGCAGCTCCGAGAGGAGGGCATAATCTCTTCTCAATGTCAGTTATTCACTAACAAAATACTATCACCGTTGTTCGAATATGAAGTAGGTTTGGCAAGAAAAGCGACATCATCCCACGTCAGAGAATCCTACCGACACGTAAGTACCAAGAATAAAGTAGGATGTGCACAAGATCTCAGTTAGGGTACGTAACTGGGCATATCCTGCGAATATCTCAGTTACGTACCCTAATTTAGCAAAATAGACCAACACATCTTCCCGTGGTCCTTGATATATTATGCGACCTTCGTGCATGACGATTATCCTGCAGAGGTGGATACACAATTTATCGATAAGTCTTCATAACGCAGGGTGTTCAGGATTGTATCGAAAGCCTATAATAACGGGCAGTTTCTTTATAGATTACAGTATGACAAGAAATAGAACAGGAGAACCAGGAATCTTCAACATCCTAAGGTTAAGCAATATATTTCCAGAATAAAACATGCAGAACTTGTGTTCTATGAAACAACTGTATCTTTAGATAGAAATGCTGAAAGTATTGGCCTACATAAGCATAATACCTGTCAAAAAGGTTGAAAACTTCTGGAGAAGGCTGAAGAAGGGAAAAGAGACACGTGTAACGCCTCATCCTGGCCATGGTACGTAAGGCTGAAACTATGTCGTAAGTTGCAGAGCTGTCGAGTCCCGTGCTGATTTCATCAAGAAAATACACCAGATATGTGCCTGCACAGCACAAACTGGTGTCGCTACACAACAGAATCATAACATACGTGAAAAACAATTCTAATGTATTTGACAATGGACATTCATTGTGCCAATCAAACTCAAAAATCCTGAATCAGGTTTGACAAGTTTAAATGAAACAAGCAACAATCTTCATCTGCATCTACCATGTTACAATAATGATTGAAACTACAAGCGCATTTCAGAATAAATGCAACTCTTACCTGCTACCATCTCCCCCGTTGTTACTCGGTGGCGTTCACCTCCACTAACTCCTCGAACCACTGCATTTCCGACTTTAGTATCAGCCACACCTCGGAGACCAAGGAGATGCAAAGTTAATTCCAAAGGAAGATTAATTCCCCAAATTTCATCTTGCAATGCCTCCATCTGCAAATCCTGAACAGCATGGCTTAGAGAAGTGATCCACAATTGCAGAATCACCATATTTCGCTCAGTCTAAGTAATCTTAGGTTGAAAACACCATGTCAAGCTCTATCACATATGCATCATGAGTATCAATTCAGATCTGATTGTACAATAACCCACCTTTTTGGCATTTTTACCGAACCACTCTGGATTATTGGCGAAATGGTTTGTACATGCGTTTGCGAACTCGCAGGTTTCTCTGACGGTTAGAGTAGGCAGATGTCTGTCTGTTTGTGCAATAAATGCAGCAATGCGCCGCACTTGGATCTCGTCAAGAGGTATTTGATTATACGTCACGGATCCTCCTAAGAATGTAGTTTGATCCTGCCACAGTCTTCCAGCCAATGCTTTGTGTAAAGTGCTCTTTCCTGTACATATCCTCAGTGGACTCAATACTTTTGCCAGAAACGAGAGAATCCACATCATACGAAAATCTTTCCATAAAATTAGTTGTCAGTAAGAGTCTGGAAACTGACCTTGACTGTGCACGGAACGGATTCTGACCTCATTTGATGTAAATTTTGAAGTAGGACTTTCTGGAGTTTAAATGCAAAGATCTGAATTGCTATGATTCCTCAAAGGCTACCACATTCTATGAAATGTAATAATCTTGAAGACACAGCCTGATATGCGTGACCTCATCATTAAGACTTACCACAGCCCGGAGGTCCACACACAAGCGTCAATGTCCCTGGCATCAAGTAGCCAGTACAGTTGTCGAGGATAGTAAACTTCTGTAGATGTTGTTTACCAGCACAACCACCACAGCTGGCACACTTCATTACGATTGAGCCAACAGTTTCATAGCCCAGTTTCGCACCTGTGACTTTAGCATTATAGGTTAGTCCTTTAAACTTCACCACCTGCATTGCAACAGACGAGGCGAGGGGTCATGGAAGCACAACCGGCTGGATTGTATCACCTGTGTTGGAGAATTCTAGAAGAATCGGATGCCAATGTTGTACAGGATGAGTGCAGCAAATCGAGTCAGTAACCAGAGGCCAATGTGGCTATGCTTGAAAGAAGTAGAATGATGGCACGAGTTACCTGAGCAGGCCAGTTGGGCAGATGCTGCCTAATCTTATCCAAGAATGCAAGAAGGCCATCCTTCAGAATCCTATCAATCCCCGTTAATTCACGTTGAGTCGTTGATTTAGCAGCAAGAGCAGACGAAGCCTGCCACATGAAACACACTATTTTCAGAACCCTGTTATTGTAGACATGCTATAATTATGTGATAAGTGACCAACTAACCATATTCAAAAGCTAAGATTCTTCCAATCCCATTTGGCTGCCAAGAATCCAGAAGTCTTAGGTGACTTGTTAGCCATGTCTCATCGTCCACCCAAGTCAGAAATGATTCACAAAGCTCGCAATGCATACAAGGCAGGTTTCAAGAAAAAGTGTCTCTAACTTTGTTGAGAAGCCCTTCAATTTCCGCAGGGTTTCCGCCCTCTTCCCACCTCTTGGCCAAGTTCATGATAAGATTTATCAAGTCTTCCTTTCCCAGTTGGTGCAGCGTCTTACTTATTGCTGATGGGTCGGGATCGCAGTGAACAACTCCGTTAGGTGGGTCATCCCCTATTTGCAGCTGGACTTTGAGCTGGTCGAGATACTTTGCCTTGCTTCCAGTTGCGATCGTGGACATTACATCGTTATCTGAACGGTCATAATATTCTTTCAGCCTCTCTGTGTAGTAAATCACCTCAGAGGGATTGATTTGCTCGTCTTCAGGGGTGATCACAACCCTTGTCTCATGCTCAGATGAGGTCGAAGCCATGCGATTTTTGTTGTATTTTTTCGAATTGGATTTTGATACCAGGACACAGCTAATGAAGTGAATGATAATCTAACTATACGACGTGGAGATCCATGCCGGTCTGCTACATTGGGGTTCGAACTCCGTTTTCTTCTCTGCACTTCTGTGTCTTTTTCCGACGAATCCTGCAACCCTAAGACCATATCAAGCAACTAAGCCATGAGAGTTGAAGAAAATCGATGTAAAACACAGTAAGAATCATATCCCTAGAGAAAACAAAAATCACTTGAAGCCCAGGAGATTACTAAATTTGCTTACTGTGATCGAAGGGAAATTCTTAAAATCTTACCTGGCACATGCAGCAATTAAGCTTAGATTATTCCGGTTCTACCGATCTTCAAGTTGGCGCTGGAATTAGATTTTAGTGAGTCGCTGTGTTTCAAGCCTGCACATCAGAACCCTTGCAGTTCATGAAAATGAGACATGTGAGGGAATAGAACATACGATGAGGTTGGCACTAGCCATCGATGAGTCATGGTAACATACTCCGCGCACCTCATGAGGACAACACACCATCCAACTCCATCCATGCAAGAGTTCTATCCAGGGCTTCTTCATGCAAGTGTTTTGGAGATCTATCTACGACACTCGCAAAATTTAGTCACTCAAAGAAATTCTCTATCAAAGAATGCGTGCACTGAGGAAACTGCACAGTTCATCTTGAGCTAAATTCAAAGAGGCAATCAGCCAAATTACGTAACTAATCCTCGGAATTCGAAATAGAGTGACAAGCACTGAAGCTAGGACATTAATCTACTGTCAGAATTTTAAACAAGGCTGTGGATTATCTCCTGCTTCATTGCTCTCGTATCAACTCCCAAATTCACGCAACACGCAAGTCAAGCATCTTCTGTGCAACAAAGGTCAATCACAACTGCCACAAGGCAAGTCCGGCAAGTTCAACCGATTTTCTCATGAGAACACGTATAGAACTCAGACAAATACAGGTTGCGAAGATTTCCTCAAGCGATGCTGAACTCGATGCCATGTATCCCATGGACAGAGCACAAATTGGTAATCACAAAAGGTACAGTAGCTTTCCAATTCCAATGCAACTCAACGTCATGAGTGGGCCCCATTAATAAGCTCATAATAAATACGTTCACAACTTTCGAAGTTCGTTAACAACCTGTAGGGTGGAAGGCTCCATACCCCACAAAGATTAGGTCAAATGATGTATACGCTTGATGTAGAATGATAAGGTACACAATAAACCGTGTGGTAGCATGAACACAAGTCTCTCTAATCAAAAAATTTAAGGACCGTTTGGGAAGTGCAGACATTTCACCACAACCTCTAAGTGGCACCCTGCAAGCGGCTGCGAAATTAAGTTTAATACTAGCAGGATCAATGCAATTGAGAAACAGTACGCAGACAAAGCGGCTTTAGTACGTATACAGGAGAACTGTTTCGTATACATTACACATACAGATGAAAACTCAATCACATGAGAAGTTTTTCAAAGACAATCGCAAGGAAAAATCAGACCACTAGTCAGCAACCACTAGGAAAGTGAGTTTATTGAGCACCGCAGATTTTAGATTACAATGCACTCTTCCAGAATGTATTAAAAGACCTAAATTTGGAACAAAAAGTCCACCATGTGTTAGATTGCACAATCCAAACAAAGCATTTACGACCCTAGAGTAGCAAAGATCACCACAGTCCGCAGATAGCCCTTCTCGCTGACAGGATCGGCAAATGCAGAACTAACTTCTATCTTGCGTCAAATCTACTTCCAGAGGAAAAGACACAACGAGCACAATGGATGTCGATCATTGAGGCCTTTGATCCAGCTCTAGTCTGTTGAGAAGCGACACAGAACTTGCAAGTTGTGGGCGACTACTCGAGTTTGGACTACACTTTCACGCGCTCGTTTTACGGTCGGAGCCACTAGAGGTTGCATTACTTGCACTGGAAGAACCGCCTGTTCCTGCCATACTAAACAACCATTTAAAGTATCCGGATACCCTTGAACACAATGCCAATAACGAGATCCCAGGATAGAATTCCGAAGCACGCTGAAGTGGGAAATATGGCAGATAATTAACCCTAGAAAGATCCAGATTTACCACTCACAGTTCGAAAAGATGATCTCTGACATTGCTGTCTTGGAAGAGTGGTATAATGTACGTTACACCATTGCGTTTCATCTTTGTACATGATATTTTTTAGGATTTATGTCATCTTATGACAGCTGTACGAAAGCACAAATTTAGCTCTCACCACTAGAAGCAACACCACCTCCTTGCCGCATCCCAGACCCGGTAGATGAAAGAACACGTGTTGAACTTCGAACTCCCTTAGAAATCTCTTGCCTGGATGATCAGTAAAGTTAGGTCAAGCTATAAAATCTTGCAATCATCCACAATGCGACCACCCTTATGCTGTCGGCATCATCTTTTTCAGGAAATAGAGACATTCTTTAGTTTGACAACTATGGACTAACCGAATGTGCTTATGAACCATTAATTAAATGCGATTTTTCTTTTTTTCTTTTTCTTTTTTTATTTTTGTTTTTTGTTTAAATCCAAGGTAAGGTGTGCATTCCAGTAAGAACGATTGAGCACGATAATTGCATGGCTGCAATCCATGTTTCCTTTATTCTCCCGATTGCCTATGTTGATTACTTGTGTTCTGAAATTAGAGTTTATGTGATTAAGGGGTACACACCCTAACTCGTTGAGCTCCATCGTGAGGTCACTGATCTCCATGCCTGACAACCTAATAGCCGCCATGGTGCCAGGCAGCTCTTCCCTCGCTGTGTCTGCCAGCTTCTCAAGTGCTTCCGCCGCCTTCTTAATTGCCTGTTATCACGAGCGAAGCCATGTCGGAAAATGTCGCTGAAAAACCAAAGGATAAGTACGACGGCAACAAAGAATTGTACTCCAACGACTATCAACAGATCAACCGTGTAGCTCAAAATAGACAGATTAGACTCCATACCGAAAATCCTGAAGATATGTACCATGAGCGAAAAAATTTCAATTAGAGAGAAGATTACCAACAGACTTGGAACAGCGGCTGCAAGCAAAATGGCCATAAATCCCGCAGTCTGTAAACACAACGATATGCCATGTGAATCACGTTACAAGGTGGTAGCCCTCGAAATATTTAGAATTGTACAATAACTTCCCACACTCCATTCGGTCAAACGTAGTTTACGCGAATACTCGCGATTCATCCAATCGGATATGACACTGGCACGAAAACTCAAAGAGCTAATTCGGCAATTTAAACTACAATCACGAACGAATAATTACAAAGACAATTGGCTGTCTCTGCGATGAGGTGAGGAGAAACATACGGCGAAACCAACAACAGAAACAACCACGAGCTGCTTGTCAGCCATATACCAATCCCGAAACGAGGCCGGAGCCAGGGCAGCAGTCCCCACGGAGGACACCAAACGGTCCTTCCCTCTCAAATCAGCACCTCCTTCCCCGTCCAGATTTCTGATCGATTTGGATTGCTCCATCCCCGCTGCCTGGTTCCCACTCATAGCAGCAAATCGGCCCAGTGCAACATGCCTTCTGCGCGTCCTACACCTCGCCATATGCACCAAACACCTGTGCCATTCCCCCTGCCACCGCATTGCCCTTGGAAAAGTACCCACAGCCACCACGGCCACATGTGACTTGTCATGTCTCAAGCCTGCGGGATTCATCACCCATGTCGCACACACCTTATCACACGCCAGCTGAGGCCACATTATCGGAACTCTCGCAAAATTTTAGGTCAGGATCCCCGCCACCCCAATGAAACAGCGTAATCCAGTCTCCTCTACAAAACCCCAAGCGCAATTCTACCACGCGCAGGAATCCACCTCCCAAATCAATTCAACCTCCCTACAGAGCACAACCCATCAGGGAATCGCAGCCCTCTCGCCACATTTTCAGAAACACATCCCAGCCACCGCCCAATCAACCAACCACGCATCCCAGATCAATTCCTGCGAGCCGGAACGCAAGCTGCGTTTGCTGGCGATGGTCATGAACGGAACGGAACCCAAACAACCAGACGAGACAAGCGGCGCGAAACGCTCGAATCAGGCAGAATCATATCCGGACAACAAACGAACATGGTCGCGTGTAGCGTGTCTATGCCCGAATCTCACGAGGAGGTCTATGACCGCGATGTCTACAGCTGCTGCGTCACACTGGTGATCTTCGTGAGTGTCCACAGGCTTCACTGCCACCCACTCTCATCAATTGGCATGGCAGGGCAGGGCAGGGTATGAATCACTCATCCCGCGACACCTCTTTTCCTGGATCCCCATCCGTCTTTTACTTCATTGCACTTCCTGTCTTCACTGCTGGCGCTTCCCGTCCACCGACGCCGTGGCTGCGAGGCTAATGTACCATCGTCGTCCACAAGGAGGCAATTCGTTGGGTTTTGTATTCAAGGTTTGTCGAAAAACATAGAGCAGGGAAACAGATTAAGGGGCATGAGGAGGCGGCGGCGATGAGCAGCTTCTCCCAAAGTTTTTCCCCCTTGCAGTGTGGTTTCAGGCGATGCCGGAAGTCATCCAGGGAGGGAGGGAGTCTGCAATTCCAAGCAGATGATGGTGGTAGGGAATCGGAGATTGCGCGGTGCCTGGCCAATGCGGGCTCTCGCTTCTTCTTCCATGCCGCAATTGCGTTGGCTGCGCTTGCACTTCCCATAACGACGCCTCCCTCTCTCCCTCCTCCTGCCGTGCCGTGCCGTGCCGTGTCGCTTTGAATCTGCCCTACTGACTGGGTTCTGTAATGCCGCGCGACTGCGGCAGTTCCAAACACCAAACAGCATGACATTTTGTTGCATGGGCACAGACTGTTGACACCGAAGACTTCGAAGTGCAATGAATTAAATAAATTCCACTGAATACATGTTTTCTATTTCAATTTTTTTTTTTTTTTTTTTTTTTGAATGAATCGAAATTATGTTCAATAGAATATATGAAGAAACAAACATAGTGAGAGAAAGAAAAGCCATAATCATTATAGAAAATAAAATCAACTCTTTTGATTTTTGTTCCTCTAGCTTTTAATTTGTAAACTTTATCTAAAATATTATTTTTTTGTAAATATTCATAATAAATAAAGATCATTTGTATTTTTTTTTATTAACATTAAAATTTCCTTCATTTATATCACTGAGATTATTTGAAACATTTCAAATAATATTGTGTAAATTTATTTCTTTCATTTTAATTAACTGAAAATATGTTCATCATGTGATAATCTTGCAGCATTCTTTGGCAAGTGTTATCTGAAATTTTCAAAAACATTAATGCACTAAATTTTCATACCAAAAACTTTTGGTATATTTCAAATTTCATTTTTTTTAAAGTATTATTTTGGAAAAAAAAATAACAATTTCTTTTATCGTAATTAAACGAGATGTCTCTCAAATATTATGATTTGGTTTTTATGCAAAAAAATATTTTTTCAATTTACCTACACTTCATTAATTTTAATTTTGCTGAAGAATGAAATACACACACTAGTTATATTCTTAGATTCTTTTTCAAGAACCCAAAACCATTTGAATGAGTGGAAATAAAAAATGTCTCAGAGCCTAAACAATTTTTTAAAGATTGAAACAAGATAAAAGCTCTTCTTTTATCAATATTTTTTATAAAATAAAATAAAATAAATTCAGGTTGTCTAAACAATTGTTAATTTTTTAGAAAATTTTGGTGAATTAGGGAATTTTTAGTAGGCTTTCAAATATTCAAACACACATAATATTAATTTATATGGTGTTTTATTTTTAATGTTTACTTAAAAATATGATAGATGCTCGAATTTATCTGTAGAAGAGAGACAATAAATTGTTGCAAGTATGTTTCTGCAAAGCTACTAGTCATGTTCAAATTATAACATGGTTACAATGGAATTTTTTTACCTTATAAATTATTTATTTTAAATTATAAAAATAATAAATTATATATTAAAAATATGAAATATACTATTTAAAATAATTTTTTTGAGAAGTTTTATCTTAAATTTTTTATTCAGTTAGATATATTAATTTTAGGTTGTTAATATATCTTTAAATTTTCATATATTTTAGAATTATGTATATTACTAAAATTCAAAAAATTAAGTAATTAGATGTAAAGTTATTACTACAAAAATAATATTTTCTTAACCTTATTAATTTATAAAGTGCATATGTATCAAAATTTAAGTAATTCTAAAAACAATTTAGCATATAATTTAACATATAATTAATGTTACATAGAATATAAAAACATAAAAAATTTAAAAAATAAATTTTGTGTTTTTTTTCAGTTTATAGATTTCAAATTGGAATTTGAAGTGCAGTTTTTTTAAATATGTACCACATTCATCAATTGCAAAAAATAAAATAAAATGAAGAATTAGCTAAAATTAAAATTTCACAAACTTATAAATTAGTCAGAACTTTTTTGACATTTTTTTTAAAACAAGTTTGAGAATTCAAAGTTCAAAATTGTTGTAGTAAATGTGTAGATTCAAATTATCAAAAAGACAAAAGAAATTAACAGATTTTTTTGCGATACATTTTAAATTACTATAATATTTCTAAAACGCTATTAGATTTATATTGATATTAAAAATGTTAGAGACACAAACGCACACAAATTTGTCAAGTAACAATGAATACTTGTTAAGATTCAAAAAACATAGAAATAAATTGAAAGAAAATCAAGGAAAAATATATTTGTAAGAGTAAAACGAAAATATAAAATGAGATTACAAGCACTCACGTAGAAATCAACCAAAGTAATCAAACAGCACCCAAACGAAAACCAATATCCTGATAGTTTAGATTTGAAATCAGCTTTCACACGAAGATTGATCTCATACTGAACAAGAAGACAAAAGAACAAAAAAAACATTTATTTTGTTAGTATTATATGATTATATAAACATTTTCAAAAGTTCAAGACATGAGAGCATAAGCCCGAGAATCAGAGTGACTGTTGTGATGCACCATCAGTACTCCAACGCCAGACTGAAACACTGACACCTCAACTTCGAATATGAATAGAGCTCACGACGACGACGAAGAACGAGCTCTGCGATCTGGCAAAGCCAGCCGCCGTGACGACAACGCGTGATTTTGCAATGTGGGTGGTGTGCAGCGAGGACGTGTTGTCTCATTGCAGCTATTAAAACTCAGACCTCGTGGCGGTGGTGCCGTGCACAGCCCGGCCTGGACTCGGAGCGGGTGGCGGCGTACTGTGCAGGTTTCGCAGCGGGGTTGTGGAATTTCTGTGTCTTTCTTCTTCGTCCTGGCCATCACCAGGTATTTCACCGAAGCTGCTGGATCCCCTCTCGTCATCTCCCACCTGGACCCAACTTTGCTTTTAGTTGTTGTCAGTTTTTATCTCTCTTCTGCTGCGGTGGACGCGTTCCTGCTGCGGATGCTTCAGGTACATGCAATCGTTTGAGATTTTTTGCTGCAGACTAAGGACGTTTAGAGCTTCGGCAGATCATAATTGTTGCGTTTGGAAGCCGGTGGTTGATACCAAGTTTGCGTGCTGCGGCTGCTGCACTTGTTTTCCTGTTTTGGAATCATTGGCAGGTTTTGTTCTGCGCAAGTTGTGATTCTCTGTGGGACTAAGAATGTGCTAACTCTTGAAGCCAACGTCTGTTTTATAGCTTCACAGCCAAGGCTGCGCGGGAGAAGGATTAAAGTCACTCGGGGGACGAGAGGGAGAGGGAGAGATAAAGGGAACTTGTTTCAAGCAATTTTATTACTTACTTCAAGCGTTATTCACAGGTACTGGTATGAAGCACATTGTTCCGAGCTGTATTAGAGGTTAACGAACAATCGACTGGAAGCTGAAGCTGAAGCTCGGTCCATTAATGAATTTTTGAATTAGTTGAAAAGGATCAAGTGTCAAGCGGGAATCCACCAGTGCGCTATGGCTACGTCACTTGAGAGTTATTCCACTGAAGAAGCACTTGACCTTAGCTTCGGAAGTTGAAGATTGTAGAGAAGCTACAATCTGCGGGTTTTAAAGTGAGTTTCGAAGATGAGTATGGCGTACCGTGAAGGTGCCTGCAGATTGTATTCAGAATCAGAGGGCATTGCTCTCAATGCTTGACCTAGGGTTGAGAGTCCAAGAGTTTGAATACCAGGACACGGCTATGGCATATTACAACGAACATGAGCGCTTGCGCTCCTACGCTCCTCGGGATGAATACGTAAGTTGCCATGACTCCACTTTTGATGATGCATCTAGTAGTAATTCAATCACACTACTTGGCAAGGGCTGGTTCAACCCGACATTTGGAAACATGAGTTGAAATTTTCGAGTCTCGCCACAGGGAATGATCACTTAGTTTTGACAACAGTTTCGCACAGCTCAGTCATTGAACAATTAGCCCCAAAGTATTATTTGAGATTCTTGGAGCCTTATTCTGTGGCGATGGTTCTTCTTCGTTGAACCCAGTTGACGAGTTGGTTGTGAAAGAGTGAGAGTTACTGTGCTTAGTTTCTTGCCTCCGGTTTAAAGAACATCTGGGACGAAGAGTGACCCTCTGATCTGATGAAATCACGAGTGTGAGTTAGTTGAAATATTTGGATAGCTTAATTCGCTAACAAGTTGTCCAATTCCATACCTGCTGCATTGCATGCATTACTTCCACGGACTGAGTCTAAATTAACTGTAGGGAATCAAGTAGTCTAGCAATGAACAGCTGCACCTAGTTAACTTTTTGCTGTGCAAACATTTGTAATTGATTTCCGTTTAGAGAGGTCAGTTGCCATGACCAAGAAACAGCGACAAAAATGCACACTACTTGTTGCCAAGATAAGTTTGCCTGATTCATTGGGGTCTTCCTTCATCCCTGGTATAAATTGAATGTCTTCCCTCCCAAAACAGCAGACTCCGCAAACCAGAGAAGGTCCAGATTATATCTTGGGAGGAACACCACCAGCAAGCGACCCCTATTGGAAACCTCCCTTGTTTAGAGCTGCTCCTGTGTATCAACCTTTCCCTCTTCGTGAAGACTACCGCAGAGGTGTTCCGTATGAAGTGTATCCCAGGACTCTATCTCCTCCGACTTACACTCCAGATGATTTGCTAGGTTCTATATTCGACTTCGGACCACCTCCACAGTATAATTATGGAAGAGGACCATCATACTGGAGCTTCGATTCTGGGCGAGGCTCTGAGCATGGCATGAGATGGCCACTGCAGGAATTCCCTCAGTCAGATTACCACCGAAGACCTCCGCATGAATTCGATTACGGGCGCAGACTTCAACCTCAGCATTATCCCAGACCTCCGGAATTCGACAACCGGCCTTGGCTTTACCATGACCAAGGACCTCCAGAATTCGATCGAAGATATCCTCCAGAAGTTGATAGAAGATATCTTCCAGAAGTTGATCGAAGGCAGCCTCCAGATTTTGATGGAAGACATCCTCCAGAATTAGATCGAAGGCACCCTCCGAAAGTTGATAGAAGATATCCTCCAGCAGTTGATCGAAGAGAGCCTCCAGAATTTGATCGTAGATATCCTTCAGAAGTTGATGGAAGACAGTCACCAGACTTCGATGGAGGACAACCTTCAGAAGTCGATCGAAGATATCCACAAGAATATGATCGAAGATATCCTCCAGAAGTTGATCGAAGATATCCACAAGAATTTGATCGAAGATATCCTCCAGAAGTTGATCGTAGATATCCTTATGGATTTGATCCAAGGCAACCTTCAGAAGTTGATAGAATACACCCTCCAGAAGTTGATCTAAGATATCCTCCAAAAGTCGATAGAAGACAGCCTCCAGATTTCAATCGAAGATATCCTCCAGAGGTTTATCGAAGACAGGGTCCAGACTTTGATCGAAGACATCCTTCAGAATTTGACAGAAGACCTCAGCCTCAGTATGACAATAGACCCGTTCGAAAAATCGATCCAAGACCTCCGGAATTGGACCGCAGAGCTCCTCCTGAATACGGACAAAGGCACCATCATGAGTTTGGCAGAAGGCCGGAACTTCCGTCGGAGAAAAGACCTGAGCCTCTCCACGATCATGGACCTCCTCCGAAGTCTGACCAGAGGCACCCACCTACTGTAGTTCCCAGTGATGCAGGACTTCAACCTCCTCTCTCTTCCGAGCCTCAGCAACAATTCCAAAGACCAGAGTCACCGAAACGACCTGCGTCACCACCACCACAAGCGGCTGCCCTCTCCCCAAAGGATAACGCACAAGAGACAGCAGCCTCACCACCCCGCCCTCCTCCCGATGATGTTGGCCCTCAAATTCCTCCGATGCCATCTGAGCCTGTTGCTGCGCCTCCTCCACCTCAGGAAGATACTTCTCGTGACATCTCCCACGAGCAGCAGCCACCAGACGTAGAACCTCAATTAGTGGTTCCTATGCCTTGCGAGTCTGAGGACCGTCCTTCTGACAGGCCTGCACATCATCAACACGATGAATTTCCTGAGGGGAATCCCCCAGAAAAGGACATAGAAGGTCGAGGAGACTTAGGGGCTGTTTCTTACGCCATGCACATGGAAGTTGGACCTCCTTCATCAGGAAAAGACGTTTATTACGTTCCATCCACGGTTAGTTCTCTATACCAATATTACTGTAGCTACTGCGTTCGTTCGGACCACTGCAGCGTTGTTTTCTTGTTGAACTTTTCTGGAGTTCTCTGCAGGAACACGGCCACGTGAAGAGGAAACGCTTTCAAGCTTGTAAACACTACTGGGCGGGGTTTCTCTTCATCTTGCATTTCTGGGTTGTTGTTGGCGTATGCATATACCTAGGGGTAAGGGGTGTGATAAAGACGAACCAAAACGAAGAGTTGGTGCGCACACACGCTCTTGATCTTTCCCCTGCACCGCCACTCCCAGAGCGTTTGTACAACATGAAGCATTGGGCTCCTCAACTTGCCGTTGCAACAGGCGCAGGGTGGTTGTTTGCATTTATCTGGCAATCGCTCATCCGTGCGTATCCAGTACCCATGATCAAGACCTGCCTGTATTCGGGTACTTTGTGTACTGGTATGTTGATCGACAAACGCTTTGCTCTTACTGTCCTTGCAGCAATTTTCTATGACATGTACATGTTCACCTTTTGTTCTTGATCAACAATAATTCCATGTTTTTTTATTATAATAATCCGCCGTAGAGGTGGAAATCCAGATATAGAGCATTCCAGTTTGCATATGAGACGCGTGGTGTGCAAATTCAGGTGATCACTGCGCTGATTGTGGATGTTTTTTTGCAGTTTGTAATTATTTTTGTACCCTCTGTATGCAACAGGATTGTTGGGTATCATACTGCTTTCCACTGGAACCGCCAAAGGCCTTGTTGGTCTCCTTTTCCTGGCGTTAGCACTTTTCCAGGGGCTTTATGTGCACCATGTCAGGCACCGGTAATGATCGCAAGTCTTCCCTACTCTTCCACGGGATTGTGTAGCACTCAAATCACATTAGACACATAGAAATATATTTGCTGGAGAGGAGGACTCCAGTGATGTGGTGATTGATTTTGCATTTGCCTGTCAAGACACAGAATCCCACAACTCGTGGACTTTGCAGCTGATGTTTGTTCTATTGCGGCTCTGACAGGATGGAGTTTACAGGAATCATGCTCAGAAAAGCACTTTTGACTGTCCACGAATACAAGAGTCTCTACCTACTCTCAGTGTGGACGGTGTTCCTGGCAATGTTTTGGCTTGCACTATGGATCTTTGGAGTTTCTGGAGCGCTGAGCTTTACTTATGGTGGATACTACGTCGCGTTACTAGTTGTAAGCCTGGCATGGTCCATGGAGGTCCTTCGTAACACCATCAACGTCACTGTTGCAGGCGTTGTAGGCACCAACTACTACGAGGTGCGCAATCGTTATTTACACCTGGTCAAAATAGTGAACTCGAATTTGATTTATTAAGTCATTGGTCGTTTCGAGTCTGTGGAAGCTCATCACTGGAACTTATGCCTTGTGTTTGCAGATGAGCAACAAGCCACACTTCCCGGTGTTGAGATCATACCAACGAGCATGGACTGTTTCGTTCGGAAGTGTCTGCCTTGGGTCAATGTTTGTTACCCCAGTGACTGCACTTCACGCACTAGTAAGTCTTACAAATAGTGTACTACTTTCTCGATTTGGTGGAATAAGGAGAACAGACAAAATTCCTCCTTTTGTGTAGGATCTGAAAGTTTTGGTATTTCTTTGCAGGCTAAGCACATGGCTAACGAGCAAGGCTCAAACGAGTTCTTGTTCTCCTGCACGAATTGTTTGCTTGGACTGATGGAATATCTCATCAGACACTTCAACAAATGGGCTTTCGTGGGGGTATGCGAGTCATCGTTTGAATCCTTAGCAGCCATCTTCGCATCTTTGCAGCCATCCAGACGTTGATTGGGTATCACACTAACTTCTGTAAGCATCTTGTCACATACCAACCATGCAACGTCTGACTTGGTGCACATGGATTTCCAGGTGGGTTTGCATGGGAAGAGTTTTGCGACGTCCGCAAAAGAGACATGGAGGATATTCCAGGAAACGGAGACCATATTGCTGGTCAATGACGACCTAACCGGCGCAGTGCTCTTCACTGGTTGCATAATCGGAGGAGTATTGACAGCTCTAGTTGGAGGCTGCTGGTCTTTTGCAACCCGCCGTTATCTTACTGTTGGTGTCTCTATCATCTCGTTCTTTCTCGGCTTCTTAGTGGTAAGCCCCTTCAATGTCGTTCGACTCAAAACCATGAAACCCGATCTGTAGCTGAGGTCGTTTGTAAATGAAACCTTTTTCTTGATCAAATTAGTGTACCTACGGTACAGGCCTAACAATGATGGGGATAAATACACTTTCTAAATCAAATTTTGAGGAGTCATCTGTTGTAACAATGTCGTTTGTTGTTGCTGTCACAGACATACTTGACAATGGCTGTCTCAGAGAGCGCTGTGGCTGCTAATTATGTGTACTTCGCTGAGGACTCAAACGTACTCGCAAAGCACGATCAAGCCTTGGCCCAGTATATGATCCATCGCAAGAATAAACTTGACCAACAATTAGCTTGATTGGCCAGAGTGAAACGTCGACAATGCCATTGGTATGCACATTTTTGTCTCGCTACGCCTCCATTGTCGAGGGGATATCCCAAATATACTGCGCTTCGTTACTTCACTCCCAGGAATGTGTTTCTGCCAGCGATTTTCCAAAAAAAACCACATCTGCAACCAACAATGGTGCAGACATGTAGTGTCTGAATGGACGATGACCCTAGTCGGCAGGGTGACTCTCCTTTATTGCCTACTACGCGAGAGGTAAGTTTCATCTCCCTCTTAGCCCAGGGATACTGTTTATGCCTCGTCTGTATACTACCCGAGTGTGAATACGGAAGATTTTTTGGTGTCATAATTTTTGTGAGTGAGACAAGAGAACTTTGTTCGAAATTTAGCGGGGGACCCGCGATTGAGTTAGAGCCTTTAGAGGAAGGAAAATTTTGTTCCAGGAATAGTCAACCTTCGATGTTCACTTCTAGCATGTGCATTGTGCATATCGATCGAGTTCTCATAATTCTAATGAATTCTTTCCAGACCATCTATGCAATCAGCAACAGCTCTCATGCTCTTGCTATTTCACCTCTTTTATCGTTTTGTCACAACTTGATCCGGTGAACGAGGATTTGAATGATTGTAAGCAACATTCTCACATTTTCGGACGATCCCTTGGTGTAGGGATCTACATAGATCTGTGAGTGTGCTGGAATTATTCTTTTTGTCGGTATTAGTATGTATGAATCTGATTCGACATCCAGGTGTTGGAATAATAATCTTGGAGTTTTTCTTCACGTAAGATGAATCATGGATTCAATCAATGCAAATATGAGTTGTCACTTTTTGATTTTGGCACTCTGGTCTTTAATTCGTTTATGTCGAATCCGATGTGATTGATGGGAAATTCAGGATTTTATCCGAGTCCCACTGCTTTCGAAAAAGCTCTTCACCCCACCTGTAGAAAGATGAATGACACATCTCAGCATTGAAAGAGATGGATTTTGAGGTCGTTATTAAGTAGTTGAATACTTTTACAGAATACGACAAAAGAATATACAAGACTAGGCCATCAGTAGATTCAGGTTGAAAAAACAAGTTTTTCTCTTGTCTAGGAATTCAACAAATATTCAAAAAAAATCCTTTTTTTAACAAGAGTAAATGTCATAGTACCTTTCTTATCGTTGTATTTACATTCCAGGGTTGGTTTTCATCCTCAAAGTGATCAACACAATCGATACTTTTTCCCGACATTTTCAACATGTAATGCCTATAATTGATTAGTAGAAACCGAGTTCAAGAATATGGCACGAAAGTTCCTTTAAGAACTCGTTTTTTGGTATCAAAACCAACCACCATGGCAACGCTACTTTCCTCATTTCATGAATGGTTCTGATTCAAACTCATGGTGAGTCAACAACATTGCGTACGATTTAAAGCGATTTAAGCAGGTCAACACTGCTCAGTCCACTGTTGTGCACCAGCCACGCTGCTTGAACTTTATTTCTCTTCTGTTTTCCTTTCGACAGAGCTGGAAACTTCGCCCCACTGCTAAAGAATACGCAGGACCAAGATGGCTCTTCAGCTTCGAAGTACAGCCCTTTGCCAAGATGACCCTTCACGCACTCCAAGAGTGTTCACAAAGCTCAACATCTGCCACCTAGAATGCCAAAGACCCCAGGATGGGACCAGGAGTGTTAGAGATGGTGCTGTATGTGCTCCCGCTGGCATCAAGGGATCGATCCATCCTTTACTCATCTCCATGAGTCAGAACAGCGAAGCTGTGATCAACCAGATACTACGGCAAGATGACAGGCAGCAAGGATTGTGTCCAAGGTTCCTCACAATGGCCTCCTCAGCATACCATTCATAATAACTATCTGAATCCGATGATGTGCAGGGAATGTGTGATGCTTCGCGGCAGGCCCCGCGATCAGACCACCCGAACGCACTGGACTCACCCAGGTATCCATTTGTGAGTGCAATTCTCTTCTAAATCCGTCATTCGGAAGCAGGCTCCCTGATCGTCCAATCACCATCCAACTCGGCACTGCGGTGGCGAATCAGCCAGTGAGCCCGGCAACTGTAGTGCGTTGACATGCTACCAATTTCAGTTACTCGCGATAAGTGAAAATCGTGCGGGGAGGATTGGCAACTCGGGAAAAGACACTCCGGAATCGTGCTAGACCCATCTAAAACAGCGGCGAGGATTTCCTCGGGCCCATCGCACCGGCCCCATCTCGCGACTGTTCCCCCGGCTGACTCTAGATTTGGGCACGCTGCGAGCACCCTCCCCGTTATTTTATGTTTTCCTCGGTTGTTGTTGTGTCTTTTCCATGGGGTTGGCGCGACTTCCTTGCAGATTTATCGAACCATCTCGCGGGATGAAGACACACTGCGTCGACGTGCGAGTTAAGAAACACTTTCAGCATCTTCCTGAGAAACCCACACTCCTGCAGATCAGGCTTTCGCGAGCTATCGCGACCTATATCGCGCACGGCGCAATGCGTGTGGCATGAAGGTCACCGCCTGGCCGTCATATCTTCGTTCGGCGCTGGACACTGATGGCCGGTATCGGCACCGCTTCAGATCAAGAGCAGATCAGATGAGATCCTGCAGCTTCGAAATATGGATTCATGGATCAGACCAGACCCCACAACCGAATGCATCGATATCGGCACGCTGGCTGCTCCTCCACAATCCTGCTGTTGCTTTGTCAGGATCTATCCTGCTGCAGCTGTTGCTGATGGAGCTCGCAACCTTCCCCCTGTCCATGAGCATCTCTGCAGTGAAGAATGCGTTCCAGGGCAGAATCCAAAACAACTAGACCACTGATTTCCACATATCCATATCTACACATGTGTATATATATATATATATATATATTATGTGATGATTTTTATTGAGGAAAACACAGGAAGATGATGAGTTGTATAAATTGAGTTGAAATTGCAGGGAAAAGCAGACTTTTCATTTTCTAGAAAAACCGACAGTGAGAATGGACTTGAGCAAACGTGTTTTAGAGGATCCACAAATGCACAAATAGAAACTGTTCTTGCAATTATACTGGTATATAGAACTACATAGTAAAAAGTTTTTGTATGAACTACATAGTAAAAAGTTTTTGTATGAGTAGAACTACATAGTAAAAAGTTTTTGTATGAGTAGGTTTTTGGATATTGCGTATTGCAGTTCTAAAAATAATTAAATAAAAATAACGTAAAACCAGTATTTACTTCTGGTCGTCTTAAGTATGTAAAAATAAAATCTAAGCATTTTTATAAAACTCAAAACATACATTGATAAAAATTTATTCAACCATCGAATATTTTAAAAACATTTCTGTTTTTATTCCAACAAAATATCCTTAAATTTTACAAAAAGTATTTTAAATTGAACATTTCTGTTTTTATTCCAACAAAATATCCTTAAATTGAACATTTCTGTTTTTATTCCAACAAAATATCCTTAAATTGAACATTTCTGTTTTTATTCCAACAAAATATCTTTAAATTGAACATTTCTGTTTTTATTCCAACAAAATATCCTTAAATTTTACAAAAAGTATTTTTTACAACTTAAAAATATATATATGTGTGCTTATATACATACATATGTAATTTTAGAAATTTTTTATTTTAAACCTCAAATACAATTAATATATTTGACACAAAATTTCTTTCTTATTACTTTGTTTTATTTCTAAAAGATAAAAAAATAAGATATCAAATTTATTTTCCTTGCTATAATCTAATTATCCCCCAATTCTATTTAATTTATTTATCCACTTTTTCTATATGTTGAAATCTTGTCAACTAACTTATCCCAATTGTCAATATTATTCACAAACCTTTATTTAATTACTGAATAAAAAATTGGTCTTCAACAATACACAAACAAAAATATCTCAATATCAATATCCACCTAATTGCATAAATAAACAAGTAACAAACACCTTCATATGCTTGCATTTGAACTTATGCCTCTTGGTTGAAATGAATGAGAGTCTAGACTCTTAACTTATCCAACCTTTAAAAGTAGACTACCATGATCAAATAAATACTTGCATCATGACATCTTCATTAACACCTTTTACCAAAACTATAAAATAGCCTTGACCACATAACATCAAACAACCATCCAACGACACTAAATGATGGACTCTAATTACAAATATTTGCATTGAGAAAACTATTTAAAGGGGAAGAGGGAAGATTGGTAAGCATAAGTTGCCATGAAGATATTTTCTCCCTTCACAAATTTCCTGAATGAAGGGTGCCGAATTTCCCAACTAATTTAAAAGGAGGCCTCTATGATGACACGTAGGCTGCACGGTGGTATTTCCCACATTCTAACTCGTCGGGTTGGCATCCTATAATTAAGTTAATCCAAGGAATTAGAGTAGCAGCTACAAGACAAACCGAATAAGACAACGGTCTTAGGGTATCTTCCAGAATTTTCTCCTGACTTTGGGTCGTGATTCGTGCGACGGCCTAGATTCGACCAGGATGCGGGAAGGGCAGCCACAGCCGTCCAATGCTGTGGTAAGAAACCTCCCGCACCGTAGATGTTCCCTGAGTCGCATATCCACGTATAGCAAAATTCGAAGAGCAAAAATGCTATTACTGGGAGAACGCATAACTGACAGGGTTCGTTCCCAATATCCCGTGTTGATTACCTCAGTGATGGTTCACGAGAACAACAGCGTTCTATTCGGGGTGCGAGGTTCCCATTTGGGAACTCCCAGGCCCCGGTAACCGGGAAACATGAGTCACGAGTTTGTACATGTGGCACTTCATGATTGGGATTTGGGAAATGTTCTAGAAGCCATCGTTCTGGTTTTTTAACGACACTGTTACTTTTGAAAGAATTATCACCTGTTAATGATTGGACAGTTTTTTATTTTTTTTTATTTTTTTTGCATTTGTTTGCATTTGTTCCGTGTTTTTAACCTGCAATTTTATGTCTTTTTGCTCCCAACATTAATACACAACAAATAAATTTAGGCATAGATACAAAATCATGATATTACTAAGTTAGTAATATTTTAAAAATGTGACATGGGAACTACCACTTTGCAAGCATTAATAAAATATTGTGAGTTTAAGGTCTTACCATAAAACTCATAAAAAATTGAGTCATACAATTATGACACCACTGTGATGCAATTTATAAAGACAAATAAATTTCATCATGTAGAAGAATTTGTACAGCTGTAGATTTTAAGATGTATGTGTAAATGTAATGCATATGTAATGTATATGTCAATGAAACTTGTGGGTTTTGAATATGCTGAAAATGATTAATACATATAAACAACTATTAATTTTATAATTTGAATGTTTCAATAAAACTGCCAAAACTTAGTGCACCAATGATGAAATGAGCAAGTTCAACAGAATCCAATAAATAGTTTTTTTTTGGATATATCATCACCATTCAAAATTGCACATTAAAACACATCAAAACTTGTGATACTTGTGATGTTTTTTTGCAAATACAGCTTGTTTCAATGAGAATGTCTTCCAAGGTCCCCATTTCCACGGATTGGAGGTCAATTTATATAAAAAAGAGATAGACCAATCCCAGACTTTACAAACTTGAGGACACTCCCACAATTTGTGAAGGATGGTCTCATGCTTGTGGGGAGAACAAACCGCACAGTTGATGTCAATAAAAACTCTCAGTTTTGATTGGGCGAAATTATTTGAAAAGAAAAGGAGAATGAAGAAATGGATGATGATTGGATGGATGAATTTATCGCAATCGGTGCATGCAAGCAAACAACCGTCTCGTCATCACCGTCACCGTCGATGACCCCGCGCCGATGACCCTCCGCCGACTTGGAGCTTTGGCCCTGAGAGCGAGCGATGGATCGAGGCAGCGAAGGAAGGAGAGGGAGCGTGGGTCGATGGTGCCGATGGTCGGAAGCAAGAGCCAATGTGAAGCAGGAATGCATAGGAACCTGATGCTGCGGATGCTGTTGGGCTTGTGGGCCTGGTACCCTAATCCCCGGGGCTTCCCCCGGGGAAATAATAGGAACCAAGACAGAGAAAATCTAGACACTTTTTCTTGCTGCGCGGGGTGGTAGTGCAACTGAAAGGGAGCCTGGCAATTGGGTGGGGCGTGCCCCGGTAGTCGATCATGGTGCACCCACCACAGGTGACCCCTTGCAGGATTCTGCTTTTCTCCGGTCGACCAATTTGGACTCCCTGCCACCTCAAAGAGATAGCGTACTGCCGCCAAAATTAATCTCCCCGTTCGCTGATCCCAACGCTCATGGGTTGCAAGTGTCGCGTCTGTTCTGTTGTTTGTGCATGATGGACTTGTAGACATGTGGAGAACGATCCAAAAGCACATTCTCTTTTGAAGGGTCTCCCACTCGAGTTCATTTGTTGGCTTCGACAAGAATTCTCTCGCTCGGTAGACGGAGGATAACGCACCCTGCTTTGCGATGGCAGCGAGCCGTACATTCCACATCGCATCACCACACCCCGTTGCCAGAGCCTCTGGAAGTGGACAAAACCATCCAATTCATCGCTTGGCTGGATATCGATCTGGGGGAGAGGGAAGGAAAAACAAAAAAGAAAAAGAATATAAAGAACTTTGAGAAAAATTGGAGCTCTTGGGACATTCTTTGCATCATAACAGAATGGTGCAGGAATGTTCGAATTTCAATGCTAACCGTTCCTTCGACTAGGGCTTCTTTTTCTTCTTCTTCCTCTTCTCCTTCTTCTTCTTCTTCATGTCGTGGCGACTGTCACTAAATGTGAATGGTAACGATTGGGGACGCAGTGGATAAAGCAGTGGATTAGCGCCACTGATCGGACATGCCATGATCCGCGTAGGCAGAGATTTGTGGAAGGAAAGCCTGAGGTGCCCAAGGACAGGGAAGGGATGATACTGGAGGGATCCAAATTGAGACCCCAGAGTAAAGCAAATTACACCTATTCAGCCTCACCAACTAAACTTAGAATAAAAAAACCAGTGCTTAATTCAGCACCCTAGGCTATAAAGCGATCCCAGCACCCAGCATGAATTCTTGGCCTCGCTAATAGCCTTCTCTTGCAAATTTAGCCCGAATCTGTTTTTGGAACATTGCAAGTGGAGGCAAAGCACTAAGTTACTTATTTCGAAAAGGAGAGAGAGGGAAAAAAACAAAAATAAAAACAAAACAAAAAAGTTCTTTCAGAGTTTTTTCCACGTTATCTAGCGACATACCTACTTGGGAACCGCCATTGGGAATTGTCTTTCTGCAGTGTGTCTGCAGTGGCCTCCACCTGACAGCCACTTTCCATTGCCTGCCTGTTATGGAGCGTGATCGGTCACGAAGTGTTTAACGCTGGAAACCAAACTGCACAGCTGGGTGGTTAATGAATGAGAGGCATGTTACCCAGCTTCATTTGGAGCAATGGTTTGTTTGTACTCTCTGTTGACTCTCCAGCAAAGATAGGAAGGGTGATGTGCAGCCCACAATAGAAATTTAGCAGGTTTCATGCGAATTGTGTGCCGCGTGACAACGTCCCATGCCCTGCAACTAAATTGGTCTGTTACAGACACAGTACTCTGTTTGTACCGCTGATCCACTTAATATCCACAGGTGCTTGAGTTAAATTCATTGTCATCAACATGGTTCATATTGCCGGAGCGGATTCTAGAAGTCTGGTGTAGTTTAATAGGATGCGAGTTGAACTAGGTAATGGGTCCCTTGAAGACCACTGTCCACTCCATTCGGTTCCGTCTCTCTGGTATACAACCAATAATGAAAAAGTTTTATATATTTATACATATTGAAACTGTTATGTTGAGTAAATCTTGATAAGTCCGCGGGTGCTCAAAACCATATTAAGAGGCCGAATAATTTCTGCCATACCAGGACTGCAATCGGGTTAAACACGCATAACGTACTAAATTTATGAAAATGAGTTTATCGATTGACGGGCCATCTAAACCCTCATGCGCAGTGTTGGTCGCTAGTCCACCTCAGTTGACAGGATATTTCAGGATGAGCCAGTGATTGATGATGTATTTCGGAACCTTGATAAAAAAGTAGTTTCTACGTAGAAATGGAAAATGAATCGCAAAGATCTGGGAAGAGAACTGAGGCTCACGGACGATGTCGATGATGATATTCGTCGGAGTGTAACGTTCAGGCAGCATCTTTCTATTTCATCCGTTTATTTCTCAACTACGGCAATGCACAGTCTCCCTGAAATTGCTACGATGAAAGATTCACGCTTGCTGGATGATAGATATAAAAAGATTTAGCCAGCCGGGGCCATTACATTAGTGTCTTTATACTTCGCATGCAGTGCTGCTAGCAAGAGTGATCGGGATGGCAGCACTGAAGCCATTCGTCGTATAATCCAACTGTGCACCTGAGCGTACGTATGCCAGCCCCGAACTGACATGTCTCAGAGTCAAAATCTGTTACCCTATTGCTGATGACCACAAAGCCTTAATAAGTTCTGAAAACACCTGCATTGGACCCGATGCAGTTTGGGATTGGAGCGAAGGTCAGCTTCTGCGTTGTTTTCGGTTCTAAAAGCCAAGGTCGACCCTGTTGCTGAGCTTGATTCATCTAGGCGTCGGTTGTAGGAATCGCCTGAGATCCGATCCACGCTGCCTTTGAGTCAACGTGAGAACTAGTATCCGACTCTTCGCAGTTACAGTAAGAATTCGGAGCAGTGTTGGTTGAATGTTGAAGGTTACAGGTGGTGTCACTATGTAGGAGTCGAGTGATCGGTTTGCCTGCTGGTGTCAACGTGTGCGAGTCTCCAAGTTTATGATTTTAGGATGATGCACTTGATCCACGGAAGGCATTCAAGTCAAGAAACTGATAAGGCTCTGTGCATTCGAGCCACTTGCTATCTTGTACCACATTTTCAGAACAGTTTTCTTGCAAATGCTAGCGTGACTCCAACGCAGGAATGACCTCATCCTGTGTGCTTCTTGACGGAGTTCTTCGTAATCAATGGGACCTTCAAGCACATTCTCGGAGGCGCAGCTAGCTCGCCTTTTCATTAAGTTCTGTTATCAATTCCTTCTTTTCATTAACTGAATTTCGTTGTAGTGAATCAGCGCGTTCAATTTCCAGAGGTTGAGAACCGACGCTGGTCCCTCTACTGCAACCTGCTTTTTGCCCACAATTCCATTCTTGCTTGCATCCGTGAGAGGAATCCTCAGCTTCTGAGATCTTCTTGGGGAGATGTGTAGTGGAAGTCGAATACTTGTGGTTTTAATCACAATGCAGCTTTCCACCGACCTCTAGAATTCTGCATAAGTGTGCGAGGGTTGAAGGTTACATGAACCTGAGCGTCTGCTCTGTTGTTTTAGTTTGCAACTGGCTTTAAATGTGCATGGATGCAGGACAGTTGGCCATGAGCCACTCTCCATGAGTATGCTCAAGGTCTACACGATTCAAGACTTAGCCTTCTCATGCTGGTGATCTGGAACTTGGATGTGAACTCAGATTCCAATCTCTAATGGCTGAGAAAGAGAGATGGTAATCAACGATTCTAGTCTCCACCAGAGATTCGTTCGCTTGAGTTTACTTGCGGCATACTAGTTTACGATAGACCAGCAATATTATTTTGTAGATCTCCCGGATGTGGAAGAAGCAAGCTTTCATGTCTGTGTGAAGGTCTCTCTTTAGTTAAGAAAGTATTTTTACATTTGGGTTACGTGAAGAATATTTGTTAAGATGGCACTCACAGCCACTCCTGCTCTTTCGACTTTCCACGGTATGGAGGCCACCAACCTTCTCCAAGCTCCGACTTTCTCAGGAAATCCTACTTTCATGTTAAACGACGCTGGGCCCTTGTCACTTGGATATGGATTCTCATCGGGCGTTTCGTCATTGTACAACTACGGTGACAATGCGGCGCTCGCGGCACCTTGGGATGCTTATCTTACCAGGGACTCCAGCATCTTCAACCCGCCCAACTCGTTGTCGCAGTCACTGTCTTTTAGTGACTCCTCTGTGTACTCAACCGACGAATCGGACCTGCTCATGAGTAACAACTGCGACGAATTCTTACAACTGATCAATGAATGTAGTCTCCTCAGTGCCGGTAGCTCCGTCAGTACAATCCACCCTAATCTGGTGAGCACTTTGAAGAATGTGGTGGCGTCCGGGTCGGTGGGGTCTTCCATATCTCAAGGTGATGTGACGTATCACAATGCTCAGGTGGCCCTGCTCGATCAGCTAGCATTGACCCAAGCACGGCTGGAGCAACATCAACAGGAGCAGTTGCAGCATGACAACATCGACAGCCTACGCAGCACATTATTGCGATACAGTCAGCCACCTGTGGTGGTTCCGAAAGTTGAGCTCCACAATTTGACATCGACTGTTGGAGCCATGGTGCCTATGGCTACAATCTCCGACCTCAAGCCTCAAAAGGTGCTCGGTAGTTTTCAAGTCTTAGTGTCTTTTAAAATTTCCAGGATTTCTAACTTTTCTTTTTGTGCAAACTTTTTGTTCAGTTTCAGATTTTGTTGGCGATTTTAATTTATTTATGATTTCCACTTTTCTTATGCTGTGTTGTATTCTTGTGGATTTGACTTCCAGGCTGATGAGAAGTCAGAGACTGAAGATAGTATTGAAGCGGCGGTGGTCTCAGTGGACCTGATCAAGAACAGACGTCCGTTCAGATGCCAACATGAAGGGTGCAACAAAACCTTCAAGAATCCGCAGACCATGAAAATGCATCACAAGACGCATTACAGTGACGGAAGTGCTGCAAGTAAAGCATGCAGATTGCCGACATTGTCGAGTTCCCTGAAAGCTGGTCACAACAAGAAGATCCCCTCGAGGTGCCCCAAGTGCAAGAAGACGTTTGTGGGACTTTACGAGCTCCGCCGCCACTACGGCCGGAAGCATTCGGAGGGGGAGAAGCCATTCGGGTGTCGCAAGTGCGGGAAGAAGTTCTACGTAGAGGTATTGCAAAATCGCCTTATCCTTCTCTCAGTACCTGTTTTGTGCTATGCACATCCTTTACCTATTTTACAAGCACTTAGAGCTAACGATGCTGATGTTACGCAGGTTGATGTGCGCGACCACGAAAAGTTGTGCGGTGAGCCGATCGAGTGCAAATGTGGCCTCAAGTTCGCCTTTAAATGCAACTTGGTTGCCCACAAAAAGGCTCATCCTGCTTGCCAGGATCAGCTGCTGAACAACTCAAACTCAACGATCTTCAATAACCAGTCTTCCTCCTCCGACGACTCGGAGCATAGTCCTGGCAGCTTGCGAAACTCTCAAAGATCGGGAACGAAGCGGGCACGAGAGTCCGGTAGTCCAATCCAATCTAGTTTGCAAGTCCCACTTCCAGACTTCGAAGGGATTCTAGAAGCTTCAGATTTCAAGATGGCCCGCCATGACCTTGCATGGATGTTGTTTCCGACAGATACGAGCTCGATGTGGGCCCCCAACGTGACCTATCCACCAATTTCTTTCACGAATTTGCCACTGTCAAGCCGGTATCCAAACCAAGGCGATTCTCAAGATCGCCCCCAACTGAATTCGCAGCACTTTTCCAGCAAAGTGCACCCTATCTCATCGACGTACCCGGAAGCTGTGAACTGTGAGATGGGGATTGTTTTCAACCAACTCCCCTTCAAGGCATCGTCCGGCTGATGTAGCCTCATTGCCGTCGGCACCAGCAAAGTCACCCACGCAACAGGCAAATTTTTTCTATAGTCTTTCCCACGAAGCCGTCTCCGTTAAAGGGTCCTCATAGCCTTTGACCATTCCGTCCATCACGTATGATCAAAATCTATGAGGATAATATTCTTGTGGTTCTGTAGCGTCAGATTGAGGATAGCAAATCACTCTTTCAGGGCGAGCTCGAAGAGAGAAAAAACCTCCTCTTCTATATTATTATTCTTTATCATATCGATTAGGGTTTAGCATTCTATGCGATAGTTTCTAATTAGTTTCAGGAGAGATCCGCAGATCGAATTTTAAACATTACTCAGCTTTGATGAACCCATGGTAGAGTAGATACATTCTTTTACGTGGAATAACCTCTATCTTAACATTGTGCTGCAAACCCCATGTGATTCTTCTGATGGCTTACAACCTACAATAAATTCAGAGGCTACTGACTCAAAGATCATGTACATGTTTCACTTGCTGCTCTGTGCATATGTTCCATGATGTGAAGTCTCAAATGCCATTAACCATTTAACTAGGTTACAATGTTGGTTAAGTGGATACTTAGACACACATGTGAACATATATATATATATATATTTATCCCTAAAAGTTTGTATGATAGTGTTTCTTACCATGTCTAGATGTTTTTTTAGCTGTCAAATAAACAATAGTAGACAAAGTTCATGCATTAGTGATATGGTGACTGCAACAAGCAACATCATACAAAGCCCATGCATACATGTACCATGCAATATTTGTTTGTTCTCTACAACTCATATTATTAAGCATATGAACCAATTATACCTCCTCTCTTCCATGCCCACCAAGCTTTATGGAGTAAAGTAATTCATTATATTTATACAAGGCAACCAAAATAAGAAGCAAGTTTGGTAGTTTAAATGGATAATATAAGCACCTTATAAGTCCTCCTAATATTAGGTATTAAGTTTAGGTAAAAGCCTTCTTAGACATATTAAGTTTAGATATTTTATTTTATATTGATTTTTGATAAATAATATCTTCTTTAAGATGTATTGAGGAAATTTTCTATATACATATTAGATCTTTAGGTGTCATTGGATGCAATATGTGGCAATAAAAATCTCTCTTAGAATTTTCCTACACTTAAGGAACTCCTGTAGAAGTATTTCATAATTTAATTTCTTGGAATGCAAGCCTTGTAGTGCTTAAAAAGCTTTCACATAATATTTTTATACATTACTATATGTAGAAATAAGATTAAAATCATTCTCAATCTTGTCAATTCTTTTTTAGTATTCTAATCTTTATTTAGGAATTTTTAATCTTTTGTACTTGATAAAAGCCATTCTACTATATTTTTTTTTTATAAATATATTTTATCTTGATAATTTTTTTTATTATATGGATATAAATTTAATATTTTAAACTAAATTTAACTAGATTTATATTTTTAATAGCTAAATAAGCCAAAAAATTAAAAAATTTAATTTAATTTTTTTTATAATAACATATCTAAATTTTATAGATTTATCAATAAAATATAACTTATTATTAAATTCCAATAATAAAGTTATCATATCCAAAATTTTGAATTAGGTTTACTAAAATTTATTGTAGTTTTTTTATTGATTTCAAAGCAAAAATATCTAATATCAAAAATTATAAATCTATTTTTAATAAAATATTTATAGATATAGAATATGATATAATTTATATAGCAATTAATAAATTCTAGATCTTGTGATTATAATATCATTTTATATGTATATATGCTTTAAAATTTTATTAATTTACAATTGATGTTAAGTACAATGGTATTGACATTATTAGTTAATTTTTTGATAAATTACAACGTGTTTAAAAACCATTTCTATCAAATCTATTTAATCTTCAAATAAATAATCAAGCAATTATCTTTGTTATCAAATATGACAATTGATTCTTTAGCTTTTGCTTAAAATATTATACAGTTATTCTTTAACAATTTTATAACTTTATAGCAATAACAATGACTTTTTAAAATGTATAAAAAAAAGTACAAGACAGAAAATTAATAGTGTACAATTTAAGCATCTTACAATACAAGAAAAGACTTGACAATAATAAAAAGATTTATAGTATATTCTAAACAATCTAAATATATTGTTCAATATCTTCAAAGAAGTGGTATTGCTTTACAATAGGCAATATAACTATATAAAAAGATATATATATATATATATATATATATATATATAAAGCAACAATAGAGATCATTCAATTGGATTTTTATGCAACATGATCTTGTAAAAAACATTATATTGTAATTTGAATTTTTTTCTTGATTTATAATATTAATTGTTCAAAAATCTAAAAATAATATAGATTTTATTATTAGTATATTAAAATTTAAATGTGAGCTTGATGATTAGTTATGAGATATTTTTTAAATATTATATATATTTTTTAGAACCAAAATTAAATCCATAGATGTTGAAGTTATAGATGGCCAATCTCTCTTTTATTTTTTTTTATTTTTTTTAAATGAATGTCACCTATGAAGTCTTATAATAGAAGTAGTTATATAATACTATAAAAATATTTTTAATATTTTAAAATAATCAATCAGTCTTGCCATGTTGGATTTATGATACTTATTAAATTATAATCTTTAAAAAAATTAGATATAGTGTAGTCTTAAATATTTTCATGATTTATGTAAATAGGCACCAAAATAAAAATTGCGGCTTATAACTAAATAAGTCAAAACTTTAATTATTAAAACAAAGCTAATTATATAAGGTAATAATATATATATATATATATATATATATATATATATACATATTTCAATTGCATAATTATTCTTTAAAAAAGAAATTAATTGTAACTTGGACCAATTTAAAATTTATTATTAAAAAATAAGCCATCATTAATAAATATTTTGATTAAAATCTTGCAAAAAAATTTATTCAATATTAAATGTTTCTTATAATTATATTAATTCTCTTTGTAAAACAATTTATGGAATCTTACTAATGTGTGTAAATTATTGTAGATTCAAGAATTTAACCATAAAAAATTATTAATTTTTTTTAAATAACTAAATAAATCTCAACTTTACAGTAAAATAGATTTTTGAAGAATATAAAATTTAGTATATGTTAAAAAAGAAGATAAATAGATAACTATATTTTAAACTATATGTAATTTTTTTGAACAATAAGAAGTCATGTTTTTATATTTTAAATTATTTTAATATATTTTTAGTATTTAATTTTTTGTATATTTTATAAACTGTAGATAATTTATTATATGGAATTTAGATAATATTTTTATCTATTCTAAAAAAATAAATATTATAAAAAAATATATTTATTTTATATTATAAAAATTCAAAAATACATAATTATGTATGAAGATAGAAAAATATTTATTTTATAAGAATCAACTTGATCTTTTGGAATTAATATCTTAAATGATAGTCTAAAGATGGATATTAAGAAAGTGCAACTAATTATAAATTTAAAAACTCCTAAAACTTTAAAAGATATTTAATGTTTCTTAAAATTTGCTAATTATTATCTAATATTTATCAAAATATATTTTTTAAATTTTTTATTGTATTTATGTAATTGACTTATAAAAAAAGTAGAGTAGAATAGAAATGCTAAAGTAACATTTGACGGTTGGAAAATAACCTTTAATACAATTTCTATTTTATGTTGTCTAAATTTTTTATGTTATCTTTTATAGAGATATATATGTCTATTTTGCATTAAATATAGTATCATTACAAATGGGTACAAATAATAAACTTTGTTTTATTTTATTGTATTTAAGTTTAAAAAAAAATAATTTCTAAGATTGATTATAAGATTTATAACAAAAAAACTCCTTATTATAGTGAATATATTTTTAAAGTGACCTCATAATCTAAAAAATACTCCTAATCCAATTATGATTTCTATTGATTATAAGAATCTCAAGTATTTTATATTAGTACATTTCTGAAATCATTTCTAAGCTTGTTAGAACATATCTTCATTATAATTTGTATTTAATATTATATATTTTTAGAAAAAAATAAGATTAATTAAGTACATGGTCTATATACTCTTATCTTATATATAAGAAAAAATAGGTATTGTGCATTATTACCAACTTTTTTGAAAATAAAAATAAAAACAAAAACAAAAACTATAACAATTTTATCTTTGTAGAATAAAGTGAATAATTTTTGTTCACTCTAAATTTCTTAATGGGATTTGTTTAAGTATGTCAATAAATCCTTTTTTTTTTTTTAAATTTAAAATAATATTAACAATAATTTGAATTAATTTAATTTTAAAGCCAATATTTTTTTATTTTTGATAATATTTAGGAAACCTCTAAGTGGACACATCCTTTTATAAATGTAGCATATATTTACAAATTTATTATAGAAGTTCTAAGAAACATTAATAAAATAGCTAATAAGACTTATCATATATATATATATATATATATATATCTCTATAGTTTTTAGTGGTTTTTAAAAATAAAAGCTGATTACATTATATTTATAAAATTAATTTTTCTAAGGCTAATAAACTAATATTGAAGTATATTATTTTTTTATAATAACATTACACAAAAATAAATATACATTGTTGTTAGTTATTTTGTTGTTAGTTATTTTATCACATGTTGATATTAAAATAAATTACAATTAAGACTTTGAAGTGGAAGTAATCTTTAATTTGAGATATTTCTAAAATAAATTAGATTTTTAAAAATTAATATAATTGTGATATTAATGAGTGTATATAATAACTATTTAAAAAATTTACAAATACATTAGATTTTTTTTATTTTACATCAATAATAGTAATTTAAACCAAAATTTAATTAATTAATTAATTAATTAATAATCATATGGTATAAAGTATTAAAAAAAAGGTTCAAAAAACAACTCTTTATCGTAAACACTTATAATTTTGTTGCAAAGTTTACTTCAATAAGATAGAAAATCAACAATTACCAACTATATTTTATAAACTATTATATGCAAAGTTATGAAATGAACCACTAAGATTGTCACAATTGTTACAGTATTAAAATTAAGATGAAGATTTTTAAAAAAGGTATATTTTTTTAATTAGATAATAAAATATAATTTATTTTAAATTGTGATCTTAAAAGAGCCTTTTGGTACATGATGATGTTAAAAGTGGAAATTACATCTATTGGTATTCTATATGAGTTATTTGAGAGTAGTTATAAAAGTTTCAATAAGGATCAAATAACTAAGTAGTCTTTTATTATTAATGTAAAATATTATCAATGACTCAAAAGACCAATTTAATACCATGCAAGGTATGCATTAGAATTTATAGCAAGTATTTTTAAGGTCTTAAATTTTATCAACTTGTCAAAAAACTAAGAATTTAACCACTTTTTATAAAACTTATTTCTATAAAAAGAATTAATGGCACAAATATCTATATGAATTTAAAAAATATAAAAATAAATTAAATAGGCTGATAGGTAATATCTTCCTTAAGAAACATTGAAGTATTTTAAGATACAAATTAGATCTTTAAATATTTTTATATGTATCACTTAGCTATAGAAACTTCTCTTTAAAGTCTGTTATAATTAAAAACTTATAATAGAAGTATTCTACAACTTAGATACTTGGCTTATAAACTTGAAGGTCTTTAAAAAACTTTAGTATAGCTTTTTTATTAGCTAATATATAAAGAAGTAAGATTGAGGCTATTTTTATTTTTATTAATATTTTTCTTACATTTCAATCTTTATTTAATTTTCTTTAGTCTTTCATATTTAATAACAAGTATTCTTGTATCATATTTTCTTATAAATATATTTATTCTTAATATTTTTTAATATTTTATAATTACACATAGATATAATATTTTTTACCAAATTTATTTAAATTCATATTCTTAACAATATTAACAAAAATTAGAATCTAAGTATTTTAAATATTTTAAAATTATCTTATTAATAAATAATATTATTATGATTTAATTTAAAAAAATATAAAAATGTGATCATTATTATATAAAATTATATTTAAAATTATATATATAATTGGCTAATTCAAATAATTAACAATTAAAAAGTATCAACTGCACTATTTTTTAGCAATTAGGATTTGCAATGAGGCAAGTGTAGAAGGTTGTCACCCTAAATACAGTGCTTAATATAAAAACTTGAGAAGCTAAATATATTTGTGGATTTTTATATATTTTTTTATATTTTTTTTAATGGCAACCATAACAATCCATAGCAATGGAGTTGTACACGGATTGTGTCAGAGTCAAGGTTCAAGTACATGATACTTGCACAAACTAGAGTAGGAAAGGATAATTATAAAATATCAACTTATCTATAGATCTTATTAAAGAAACCTTATCACATTGTTGTATTATGAAAAAATTAGCTTGGGAATACATTGGGCATTTAGCTGTGGAAGAGTTTGATCTACCTTGATTGTTGAAAAATAAATCAAATATGATTTGAAAAAAAATGATTTCAATCTAATTAGTGTCATATTATGTGTTGTCATGTTTGAAAATGTACCAAGGACTTAGATATATAAGATAAACTTGTATATTGCAAATAATCAAAAACCTAATCCTAATAAAATCCTAAATAAATTCCAATTGAATCCTTAATAATCCTATTCAAATCCTAAAAAAATTATAAAGAAATCTTAAAGAAATTTTGAAAAAATCATAAAAAAACCTTAAAGAAATATTAATAAAATCCTAGTTGATTCTAATCAAATCCTAATGAAATTATAATCAAATCCTAAATCAAATCCTAATAAGATCTTAATATTCTAAGTAAATCCTAATCAAATCTTAATCAAATTTTAAATCAAATCCTAATAAAATTTTAAAATAAATACTAATAAACTTTTAAATCAAATCCTAATAAAATCCTTGGCCAAATCTTAAGTCAAATTCTAAGATAAATCTTAATATCTTAAATAAATTCTAATAAAATCTAATAAAAAATTTAAAACTTTAATAATTATTAAATTAATTATTAATTTTTATTCAAAATCTATACATTTTTTGATATACTAGTCGAAAACAAGCATATAAAATTTGAAGGGATTTGAACTTACCAATTGAAAGAAAAGACTCCTAATTCTTTCAGGTGTTGGCCGCTCTTCTTCTCCAACCTTGATATTGATCTTTCAACATCAATATCTTTTTTTTTACATCATTCATATATTCTAAAATTTCACAAAAATATTGAAAATTAAGTTAACTACCAGCTTAAAAAAAAATCATTCCAATCTAATTAAAAAGCTTTTCAAGCTACTTCCACTAATTAAAAAGCTTTTTAAATGATTTCTACTAATTAAAAAGCTCATTAAGCTATTTTCACTAAATAAGAAGATTCTCAAGAGATTTTTATTAACTTGAAAGTTTTTAAAATATTTTAAAAGATTTTGTAAACTTCTAAAGTGTATGTCTTTAACATCACCCACTTCTCTAGTAACAAGTTCTAAAAAGTGCTCATACCTTTGAAAAGTTTTTTTACATATATAAAAAGCCAAGAATATATTGCACTAATGAAGATATGTATTCTATTCTTCGTTTTTGGATAATAGATTCTATTAGTCTTCAAAGAAATTGCCTATGGCCTTGAGCTAATACCTTTGTTGTTAAAACATCCTATCCAAAGATTTGATCTTCATTGCAGCCTTCAAAACATCTTTCAAACAAGATCTTAAGTTTAAAAGGATTCATCTTTTCAAACTCAAGCAATATCATTAAAATTTAAGCATTGGAATCGAGACTTATATGGTTGGGTGTTGCTCCTAATGGCTCCAATTGTGGTCATACTTGGCATTGAAATGTGTCATCTTCACTTTGCTCAATTGATGGCTATGAAAATTGCATTGATTTATTAAAAACTTATATAACAAGTAAAGCTTTAAATCTTTTTTTGCTAAATCTTTCAATATTTGAAGGTTGGACATGGCGATTGATTTACTTCTACTACTCTAATCTATCTTAGAATAAATGACTACATACTTATGAATGCTTTAATTTAATTCTTTCCCTCTTATAAATATTCCTTGAATCTAATCTTCACCAAGAAATTATTATCAAACACGTTTGAATTTGTTTAAATAGAATAAATGAAATTCTTATATCTTTTAAAGTACATTGGTAAGATTTTTTGTTGGTTCTCATATACACTCATTGATATCATAGCCCTGCTAATGAATGAGATATTCTAATTTGTTCTACCTTTATCATGAATCCAACACCTTTTTGATCTTGTATTCTTTATGATTTTTAATTTCAATTCTAAGCAATAATTGTTGTACTCTTTTCAAAATATACAATTCTCTGTAAGGCCTCAAAAGAAAAATATAGAAAATTAGATGTACCTTCATAGAAGATAGTAGTTCTAAGTGATATGCTATTCGATTAATTTATTTTTGGATAAAAAATGATCATAACCTTCAATAGTTCAACTTATCACATGGTTGCTTGGTCTTGATATTTTATCAAAATAATCATATTTTATCTCCAATATGAAAAGTAGGTAGTTGATTCTTGAATTTATTTATAGATTCCTTGTAAGCATCTTGAATTGCTTGCAATTGAAGCTCTAAGGTTGTTTGATGTTGCGATAGATGCTTTACAAATCTTTTAGTTGTTGGATTGTTATTTTTTAGCATATTCCATAGATCAAGCTTTGAATGGTATCCATAGTTAGAGTAATATAATATTTGCTAAATAAAAATAAAAATAATATTATTATATATAAATTCTACTAACAATAGATATAAGATCTAATTATCTTGTTGATAGTTGATGCTACATCGTAAATACTATTCTAAAACTTAATTAACTCATTCTATTTGGCTATGAGTTTGAGGATGGAAAACTAAAGAAAATTTAATATCTACCTTCAATATTTTAAAAAGGCATCTTTAAAACTTAGATACAAATTGGGATCCTTAATCAAATATAATATCATCTAATAGGCCATGTAATCAATATATATATTATCAAAAAAAAGCCTTGTTGTTTCTTAACTAGAAGTAGTCTTCTTACAAAGAATAAAATGAGCTATCTTTATGAGTCGATCAACTACTATAAAGATGCTATCTAAAAAATTGGATGGCAATAAATCCGTAATAAAATCCATTGAGATAGAAGATCATAATCATGCTGGAATAGACAAGGATTGTAAAAATCCATAAGAGCAATGTCAAGGATTCTTGAACCTTAAATAGATGTCACAAGAGGATACAAAGTCTTTCATAGCCTTCTACATTTGAAGACACAAAAAATCTTGGAAAATAAGTTCTAAAATCTTGTTAAATCTAAAGTGACCCGCAGTTAGAAAATCATAGCGAGATTGAAGAATACGCAATTGTATTGGTTCTTTTGGGATATACAAATGTTCTTCAAAATATAGAAGATCTTCTTTAAGCTTAAACTTATCAGCATTTTTATTGAGGCAATGCTTAATATCAAGGGCCAAAACATCATTAGTGATTGTAACATGCACCTTATTGAAGAAACTAGAATCAATAGGTGTCAATATAAAAGTGGCACATAGGCAAAATTATTTTGGCTTTAACAAAATTATATATTATTGATCAAACATTATCTCTTCTATCTTTGATATAAGATATGATCTTTTTAATAAAGCATCAGATAATCCTTGTTGCTTCTCAAATCAATAAATAATAATAAAATTAAATTGAGATAATGACATATTCAATCAAGCTTGACGATGACTAAGAATCTAAGTTGACATAAAACATTCCAAGTTCTTGTAATTTATATATATAGTCATACAATGCATTGCTCCTTTGAAAAAATTATGCCATTCTTAAAAAAATCTATAATCACAAGAAGCTCTTTATTATGGATTTCATTATTAATTTTGGAAACAAAGAACTTTTGAAAATAAAATGTAACATGATGGAATTTATCATCTATACCCATTTGTAAAAGTACGGCCCTTAGTGCAAAATCTAAAGCATTAGTCTCCATATAGAATGCTTTTATAAAGTCTAGGTGCATCAAGATTAGAGCCGTGGTAAACATTGTCTTGAGGTCTTGGAATGTCTTCTTTACTTAAGGCTTTCATTCTAACTTATCTTTGCATATCAAGCAAATAAAAGAGGTGGCAACTTGAGAATAATTTTTGATGAAAATCCAATAGAAGTTAGTAAATCTAAGAAAGTATTATGCATCTTTTATAATCTTCAGAATGTCCTTCTATATAAATACCTCTACCTTCTTAGGATCCATCATCAAACTTTCAATAGATATGATGTATTCCAAATATTCTATCTTTGATTTATAAAATACATATTTTTTTGGCTTGGCATACAAACTTATATCTTATAGCTTTTATAATACCAACTTTACATGCTCCTCATGTTCTTCTAGACTTTTTTGAGTAGATCAAGATATCATTAAGATAGATCACCACAAACTTATCTAGATGGTCTCAAAAGATATCATTTATTAAATATTGAAAGATGGCGGATATATTTATTAATCCAAAAGATATGACATTATATTTAAAATGTCCATACCTTATCCAAAATACTTTCTTCTATTTATCTCCTTCCTTGATTCATACCAAATTATATGCTATAAAAAGATCTATTTTAATATAAATCTTGACTTGACTGAATTGTTTCAAAAGTCTTAAGATTAACGGTAGTAGATAATGATTCTTCACTGTTATCTTATTTAATTTCCAATAATCAATATACATATACAAGGAACCATCATTTTTCTTCACAAAAAATATAGATATACTTGTTGGAAACTTTGAATGTCTAACAAAGTCTTTTACAAGATTTTTATTAATATAATCCTTCAATGCCAAAAGCTTGTTTTGAAAAAGGTTATAGATTGGATTAAAAGGTGGTTGCATTCTTTTTTGAAGGTCTATGGCACAATCATATGGTTGGTGCTCCAATAATATATGAGTATTTTTTTTTTAAAAAATATCTTGAGATTTGATATACTGCTTTGGAATAATTGCCAATGAAGTCATATCTTCTTTAGCTCAAGCTACATAAATAACAAATGGTGTACCTTCTTTGATTGATCTTATAAAGGCCCTTGCTCCAATAAATAAATACTTACCAATTCATAATTTTTTATGAAATTTTCTTACAAGGATTTTTATTAAAAATATTATTCTTTATAACTTCTAATGTATAAATAGATTATATTTTTTTAACCAAGAAAGTCCAAGAATAATAGGATTTAAAGGAGTCCTAATATTATTAAACACAATTTGACTACTACGGTCTTTAAATGACACTTCTATAGGAATTATTTCATAGATGATATTACTAGAAGATAAAGGTTGTTCATCTATTACCTCTATATGAACAGATTTGGATTTCTGTACTAGAGAAATTTTATGAAGCTTAACAAATGCATCATCTAAGAAACAAGTGGATGTCCATGAATCCAACAAAGCAATTGTTTGAACCTTCTGAGGGCCAAAATACAAAGAAATTATAAAGCAACAAGTAGCTAAGGAGAAAGAGAGGAACCTAAATAATTTTATAATATTGAATTGTCAAGCCACTTAGTCCCTACTATGGCTAAACATATTCACTTTCTTAAATAATTGCACTTCTGATTTTGGTGATGCATTAATTCTATTTTTTTGGACAATTGGCAACCTTGTGGCCTTCCTTGCCACAATGTAAATATAGACCTTCTTCTATTTGACGCTTCTTTTCTTGTAGACTAATAGATTTAAAAGGTACTGCATCAAGTTGTATATCTTTTACTTTTAAATGTGAATTTAGAATGCTTATCGATGTAACAGAAGTGTATCAGATTGCATGTTGTCTTGCTAAAGTCCATGAATATTGATCTTGATGATGTTGGAATAGCCAATTATCACATTTTATGGCTTGGTTGATGGCTTTATTAAGTGATTGTAGATTCAAAAGCAATAATAACAAATCTTTTATATTATCTCTTAATCTCCAATAGAATTGATTCATCAAGGCTTCTTCATTTCAATTGATGTTATATACTAGTAATTTAAAATTAGATATATAGATTGATGCAAAGTGCATCCTTTGTTACAATGTTCAAATCTTAATTGTTGCCCAAAGAGCCTTATCATGTTCTCCAAATGCTTCCATAAAAATTTCAAATTTGCTTAAAATTGGTGATCTCTTTTCAAACAAGGGAGCAAACCATGATAGTGCTTGCTCCATATGCAAAGTGCTAACTAATCTACCGTGTGATTCTTCTGTTGAATAAGAATTAGGTTAGAGAATTTCTATCAATCGAATTTGGTTGACAAATCCTCGGAACTTTGAATGCATATCATCATATTTTTCTAAAATATTAACTTGAGGCTCTTTTTATTACTATTCAAGTAGATTTTTTTTGCACAACATAGACAATATTACATCTTCAAGGGTTGTTATATTATATGTTGTCTTGTTTAAAAATGTGCGAGGCACCTGGCTGTAGAAGGTGAAGTTGCGGTTTACAAATATTCAAGAAATTTTAATAGGTTTTACCCATATAAGAAAAATATGATTCAAATTTCAATATAAGAATGATTAAGTTAATACAAAGTGATTAAAAACACTCTTTTTAATAACTTTGATCATACAAAAATCCCAATTGCTTTGTTACCTTTACAATTAAGCAACTATGGTTTTTCTTTGCAAGTCTTGGCCTTAATTAGTGAATTTTAGTAAACTATAATTCTTAATCTTACCATCAACTTGGTATGAAATTTTGCAAACAAATGCCAAAATCAGCTTTCTATATGCTTAGAAAATTTCAACCCAATCCAATTTATAGATTGTGAAAAATCAACCAAAAAGCACACTAATGTCATTCAACTGCCAACTTAAAAGTTAATGCAGATATCCCAATACCAATTTCTCCTTTTCCAATTATTAACTTCAATTCAAAATTGGTGTATAGCTTGTCCTTTAAGTTTTCTAAAACCATGCCAAATTTCACCTTGATTTAACCAATAGATCTTTAAATATTACAAAAACCCTAAACAACCTTAAACTGCCAATTTTTGGTATTTCTTCATACTAAAGATCAAATAAATTCTGATTGCACTATTAAATTATTATAAAGTTTTACTTAATCTTAGTATATTTAATCACATACATATTGTCAAATTTTTGACTATAGATGTTATACCAATTGCACGAAATAGCTATGAGTGCTAACCTAATTTTATTGTATAAAAAATCCAATTCCTAATACAAACCTTGATTTTAGATAATGATTACTAAGTCCAATCAAATCTTGTAAAAATAAGTCTAATGCCTTTGGAACAAGTTTAAAGCTACCTCTCCAATCTTATTTGCTAATTTCCAAACGACCTAATACCTTGCCCTTGGTAGCCGTTTTTGTGGCTGGAGGTCTGATTTCAATCCTATCCCATAAACAATCAACCCTTGGATATCAATCCAACTTATCCTAAGAATTTTTAAGCTTGGCCCTATCCTCAACTTAAGCCTAGTATCAACCATATTAATTATTTATCTTTTCTATCTTATTTTTATCAACTTATGGCTTTTTAAAAGCAATGAAAGAGTTTCTACAACCTAGAAGAAAAAATTAATAACTAACTTTTATCTATTAGCTATTAAAATAAGAAAATAATCTAAGAGACTTTCATAAAACCTTTTTAAGCATCTTGAGTTCCTATTGAACTAAGATAATTGAAAATTAGATAAAAATCATTCTTGTTTATATTTTTTATTATATAAATATATTACAACATAACAATACAGAAGTTAGAGGTGGATGCAGTCTAGGTTGTGATATTCCAGATATTGTGTCATTATAAAGTTTTGTAACAAATCCTTTAATTTTCATAGTCTTAGCAAATAAAGTAATAAAGAATATTTATAATATTATTTAACTTGGACTCGAAAGATTCAACATACTAATATCTTGACTTCTAGCTATTTTAATATATATATATATATATATATATATATATATATTAAAAAAAAAATTAAAAATTAAAAAAAAAAAAATCAGTTTACAAGAAGATAATCTACAATCTCTAAAATACTTTACAACCTTCAAGGAGAGGAGTGATCTACTCTCTCTTAAGAAGAATAAAGTTCTTATATTATGATGATGAAAATATCAATTTAGAGGAGGATAATCCATAGCCTCTAAACTGCTCGTATACCTTTAAGAAGATGGATAATCCACTCTTTAACAAGTGTTAGGGATGCAAGATATTAGATTAGCAAAGAATAAAAAAAAATATTATAAAACTAAAATGATTTCAAAAATAAAGAATTGAATAGTTAAGAACAAAGAACTATATGATTAACAAGAATAAAGAACTAGATTAATATGAAGAAACAAGGTAATACTTTGGATTGCTCTAAGACTTATATTGGCAAGACTGAGGTGCACCTTGGTCTTGCTTCTTATTTATACTACAAGGCCTATGTCCTATTGAACCTTTTAAGAATATCTTAGAAAATTTTTAAAGACTACGGAAGACTCTAGAAGACTAAAATAAATTCAAAAAGACTAAAGAAGATTCTAGAAGATTTTAAAATGCTACAAGAGGTTCTAAAAGATTGAAAAAGGTTCTAGAAGATTTTAAAAGTTTATTTAAGATTCTAAAAGATTAAAGAAGATTCTAAAAGATTCTAGAAGATTCTAAAAAACTACAAAAGATTCTAAAAGATTATAAAAGGTTCTAAAAGACTACAAAAAGTTCTAGAATGAGGTGACTTAAAGTATATCTATGACATCACCTCTCCTTCTAGCGACAAGTTTCACAAGGAACCGAAGTAATTTGATGATTAAATCACATACGCAAGAAATTAAAAATTTATTGGAATAAAAAAGTAACATATTTTGTATTTTATTTTTTGATTACCGGCTCAACAAAATCCTTAAAGTAACATTAATGACCTCCAGATATAACCTCTATTGTATCAATGTCCCATCCAAGAATTTGCTCTTTATTGTGACTTTCAAAACATCCTTTGAATATAAGTTTTGGTCAATCTAGAGTCACCCTTCCAAGGAGTATTACCAAAGTTTGGACATTTGAATCAAGATCTTTGTCATGAGGCTGTATCTCCAAAGACTTCAAACGTGGCATTACTTAATGTTGGAATATTCTTTCTTTGTCTTGCTCATGTTCTTCAAATTCAACAGATTGTAAAAGTTGCAATGGTTCTCCAACTGCTTGTGTGGCAGAAGAGTCTTCTAACTCATATTCTTGTAATTTCCTTGAAATGCAAAGATTTGACATAGCAACTAATAAGCTTTTAATAGGATCTATTCTATCTTAGAAAAAATAACTATATATAAGTGAAGGTCTTAGCATGGCTCTCTCCTTTCTATATTGGTCTTTTATTATTGGTAGAAAAGTATCATTTAAAAGCCAAAAGATGTTGGTGTCTACAAAATCTTCAATAGCGATTGAATCTAGATATTCTAGCATATTGTTGATAAAGATTTGCAAACTTTTTCACGTGCATTCTTAAGGTTATTTGAAGGTTCCTATGTATTTTTTTTTTAACTCTATAGGCCTTTAAATAAATAAAATATTCTAATCATCCATATCTTATATGCAAATCTAATATTTCATCCACTTTGTATTCAAGCTTTTGATTGATTTCAACTGGGATTGGTGGTAAAAGAGTACTTCCAATAATATTTGATTTATAATAGGTTTTTAAAAGCAAGATATAGAAGATTGGATGAATATACATACTATTTGGTAATTCAAGATAAAAATTTATTAGATTTACTTGGTGTAAATCATAAATGGTCAAAGTCTTTGATAGTCTAATTTTCATGATGGCCGATTTATTTGTATATTTTGTTGGAGTAACCAAACACAATCTCCTATCTTAAAATTTGGTTGGTATCAACATAGTCTTTATATCAATCTTGAGCCATTTGCGGTTGGAATTTTAATTTTTCATGGATGGCTTTCAAATAGGTAGCTTGATTTTCTGCAGCAGGACTTTCTACATCTTCAATTTAGAATGGATTTGCTTTAGGATGGTATCCATAGTTTGAAAAGAATAGAGTTTGTTTTATTAAAGAATGTTTAGTATTATTATATGCAAACTCGACCAATAATAGGAGGTCCATCTAATAATCTTGTTGGTAATTTATATTGCAACAAAGATATTGTTCAAAGATCTAATTCATCTATTCTATTTGACCATTGATTTGAAGATGATAAGTTGATGAAAAGTTGATCTTGACCTTCAAAAGTTGAAATAGTCTTCTCCAAAAATTTGATACAAATTGTGGTCCTCGGTTTGAAATGATGTCATTTGAAAGGCAATGTATTCAATAAATGTTATCAATAAAAAGCTTGGCTATTTCCTCCCCAGAAATAATCTTGTTGCATGAGATGAAATATATCATTTTGGTAAAATAGTCTACCACCACAAAAATTGAGTCTTTTCTATTAGAAATTGAAAGATCTATAATGAAGTCTATAGAAAACAATTACTATGGGCCTTAGGAACTAGAAGTGGTTGGAGAAGTTCATATGGTTGGTGTCTTGGGACTTTTGCTCGGTCACAAATTTTGCATGATTGGATGAATTCTTTCACCAATTTCTACATTTGAGGCCACCAATAATCTCTTGATATTAATTTTGAGATCTTATTAAAGCCAAAATATCTAGCTACTGGAAGATCATATCATTTTTAAAGAATTTGAAGTCTTGTAAGGCATGGAAGAATATATAAGAGATCTTTCAAACACAATAATTTGTTCTCAAACTTAAAATTATTATTTTCTTTGACTTGTATGTTTTTTAAATATTACTGAATATTATTTATAAATGGATCTATCTTCATTGCTCTCTAGATTTCTATCTTGAGAGTTATATCTACATAAGTAGATATTATCAATATCTTCAATTGTAAATTAGATGGCTTCAACATAATTGATTTTTGTTAATCCAATACCATGTCTCCTATTCTTGGCACAAGTTATGGTCATCGAGAAAGGATATCTGATTTTTTTTGAAGTTTTTTTAGATGATATGTGATCACAAAATCAAATTAAGATAATAACATACTCCATCGTGCTTGACAGTAATTCAACACTTGAATATTCATAAAATATTTTAAGTATTTATAATTAATATATACCATGATTTTGTGTTGAGTCCTCTCTAGCAAATGGTACCACTCTTCAAAAGCATCAACAATTGCCAATAGTTTTTGTCATAGATTTCATAATTGATCTTTATAACTAAATTTTTTTGAGAGCAGAATACTATTGGATGTAATTGACTATCATCATTAGTTTGAGAGAGTACAAATCTAAGTGCAAAGTTTGAGGCATCCATTTCCAAAATGAATGGTTTTGTTGGATCTGCATGGACAAATATAAGGGCTGAAGTAGAAGATTCTTTTAGCTTCTTGAATACTTCTTCAATCTTGTTATCTCAAATAAATTTTTCCTTGCTTGTAAGTCGTGTTAATGGGGCTGCAATCTTGAAATAATCTTTAATAAAGATTTTATAAAAATTTATAAATTCCAAGAAATATTATACATCTCTAACTGATAACTATTGTTTCCACTCTATAACAGTTTGTATCTTCTTTGGATCTATAAAAATCCCATTTTTAAAAGTAATATATTCCAAAAATTCAACTAATGGTTGATGGAAAGAGTACTTCTCTAATTTGGTATACAATCAACTTTTCCATAGTTTCTCCAAGACTATATGTACATAATATCCATATTCTTGTTTGTTCTTAGAAAAGATTAAGGTATCGTCCAAGTAGATGACTACAAAGTCATCTAAGTATTCCCGCAAGATATCATTTATCATATGTTGAAAGATTGCAGGTGCATTTGTAAATCCAAAAGGTATAACATTATACTCAAAATATTTATACTTTATACAAAATATTATCTTCTATTGATTATGTTCTTTAATCTTAACTAGATTGTAGGCACCTCTCAAATCAATCTTCATAAAAATCTTTATATGTCCTAATTGTTCTAATAATCTTGAGATTAATGATAATGGATAATGATTTTTTATAGTTACCTTGTTCAGACCTTGATAGTCCACACACATATATAAAGAACCATCTTTCTTCTTCACAAATAAGATAAAAGCTCCCATAGGTGATTTCAAATGTCTAATAAAATTCTTGACTAGATTTTCATCAATATATTCTTACAAGGCTATAATCTTTGTTTGTGAGAGATTATAAATTAGACCAAATGGAAGTTGAGTATCATCTTGTAATTCAATTGCATAATTATAAGGACGGTGTTTTGGTAACATGTGTGTTTTTTTTTTTTCAAATACGTCCTCAAGGTCACGATATTGATTAGGAATATCTTGTTTCAATTGCTCTATTGGATCTTTCATTGGGATAGCATATAATAGAAATATAATTCTTTTTTTTGCTGCTTGTATAAATGCTTTAATTCCAAGAAATGAAGTAGTATCTTATTTCTTCTTATGATGTTTAAATCTTGAAGAAATCTTTTATAAACTCTAATCAATATTAGGATTATGTGATTCAAATCAAGGAAGTCCAATGATAATAGGATTTGTTGGACATTGAATGATGTTGAAGATAATGCATAATATTTGATCTCCCAATACTACTTCCAATAGTTGAATTTCTTCAAAAACATCTCATAATGTAAGGTTTTGTCTATCAATGACTTGAATAAGTGTGGGATGGATCTTCTTAACAAATACTAAATTGTACTTGGTTGCAAAATTTTTATCCACAAAACATGTTGAGGTTTCAGTATTTAAAAAGACTTTAGCAAAAATCTCATATTTTAAGGTTCTTATATATACAAGAAGTGTAAAATAAGACATTGGATTCAAAGGTAGGAAGAGACATTTTTTTTATACTTTAGATTTGAAGGTGTCCAACTATAAGGTCTCTACTATAGCTGAGCGTCTTTATTTTTTGACCTCTCCAATTCAGATATTATACCTCATGCCTTGAATTCTCTAACTTATTTGAACAGTTTGTTGTCTTGTGATTAGGTCTTTCATAATATAGACGTAAATTCTCTAGTTGACTTCTAGTCTTTTTTGTTGGCGTTAATGGCTTGAATTGGATTGCATCAATTTATATGAGTTTAGGATATATTAATGGCTTCTCTAATATTTTTGAAGATATAGTAGACATACTTTGACAGGTATTGCTGAAAATTGATTGCCTTTCTTATTGTAATTCAAATAGGTGATTGTCACAAGTAATAGCTTGAGATATGAATTCTTCTAAGCTTTTAATTTTTGACATTTTGATCAATAAATTTTTCATATTGTCTTTTAGACCATAATAAAATTGAGTCATAAAAGCATTATCATTTCAATTAAAATTACAAATAAGTTGTTGAAATTTTGCAGTATAAATTGTAGCTGAACGTTGTCCTTGTTGTAGGTTTTGAATCTTCTTTTCTATTACCCTCTTTTGATTACTATTTCCAAATACAGCAATAAATCTTTTGATAAAAGCCTTCAAATTATTTAGGATCAAAGAATTCTTTTCCAACAATGGAACAAATCATAATCAAGTACTTCCTAATAAAAGAGTACTTACAAAAGCTACTTGAATGAATCCATGTAGATAACAAGAAGGATATAACCGTAAGTAAAGTCATACTTGATGCACAAATCCTTAAAAGTTGGATCTTGTTCCATCAAATATATCAAGCATATTAGCCTTTGGCTCTTTTATGACAATCGTTGGAGCTTTTAGAGGGATTATGTACATAATTTGTTTACTACCTGCTTCCTTCTATTGAATAATCTCTTATTGCAAACTATGAATCTCTCGTTTAGCTTCTTTGGATATTTATTTCATTTGTGGTTCTTTTTTTGGGTTGCAAAATAATGCCATTTCTTGTCATACAGTATCCAAAAGAGTTCAAAGATCTGCAAGAGTTGCTATTCTATTCTTTATTTGTGAGGATGTACCTCCATTAATCTGATCTACTTCCATATTGATAAAAAATCAACAAGTTGTTAATATAATATTTTCTATAGTGAAAATCAATGTTTCTAAATAATATTAATTTAGATGAAGATAATCCGCAATCTCTAAAATATAGTGATATATCTTGGAAAAGAGGTAATCCACTCTTTCCAAAGAAAGATCAAACTGCAATAAGTAAGCATATCAATCTAAAAGGGGATAATCTGTATTCTTCTAGAATGCAATAGTATCTTCAAGAAGAGAGGTAATCCACTCTCTATCAAGAAATCAAGCTCTAATATGATTACTTAGATAGTCTTGTCAAACTATCAAGGTTGCAAGATATCAGGTTAGCAAAGAGATAAGAAAAAGATTACAGAACTAGAATGATTTCAAAAACAAAGAACTGGATGGACAAGAATAAAGAACTATATGATTGACAAGAACAAGGAATTATATTGATATGAAAAAATAAAAAAACACTTTGAATTATTCTAAAATTTATGTTGGCAAGACTAAGGTGCACCACGGTCTTGCTTCTTATTTATACTACAAGGCCTATATCCTATTGAACCTTCTAAGAGTATCTTGGAAGATTTTTAAAGACTACAAAAGATTTTTGAAGACTAACGCAAGTTCAAAAAAACTATTGAAGATTTTAGAAGATTTTAGAAGACTACGAGAGGTTCTAGAAGATTAAAAAAAATTCTAGAAGGTTTTAAAAGACTATAGATGATTCTAAAAGACTAAAGAAGGTTCTAGAAGGTTTTGGAAGATTCTAAAAAACTATGGAAGATTTTAGAAGGCTACGGAAGATTTTAGAAGACTATAAAAAGTTTTAGAATAAGATGACATAAAATATGTTGGTGACAACAAGAAGGATCTAACTCTGATATTTAAAATGAAGAAAATCCTGACAAATTATTAAAGATAAGAGAATATAAAGTAAGAGACTTGAATTAGAAAAAGACTTAAAAAAAATTAATAAGAACTTGAATTGATTAGATGATTATATGAAGAATACCAAGAAAGATGAGTTAAAATTTGAAGAGATGCATTGTAGAGACTAAAGAAGTCTTTAGCCTCAACTTCAATATATATTCCTATCTAAGAAGCTTTTTGAGCAGCTTCTATCAACCTTGAAGCTTTTCGAGCTCCTTCTACTAAGTTGGAAGCTTGTTGAGCTACTTCTATTAATTAAAAAGCTTTGTAAACAACTTCCACCAACTCAAAAGTTTTTAGAATATTTTAGAAGATTTTGTAAACTTCCAAAATATAAGTCCCTAATAAGATGATTCAATAATATCTTTTCATAGATAAGTTGATATATATTCCAATCACACATTTAATTTATATTATTATAATCTTTATTCATCTTTATACAATGATTCTTGAAGCAATAATAGAACTTTATCTCTTCTATGCTCTTTTGGATTATAAAGGTGGATAATGAAAAAATCAACTTTGCTAATTTGAAACTATTCTAGATCCGTAAAATCTCTAAATATAAAAATTGATAATAGATGTTATGCAATGTGATTCCTCTCCTCTAAGCTCTTTATAAAATTAAACATTATTTCTTATAATATGAAGGAATTAAATGATCTTCAAAAAATTCTAAAACTACAAAGTTATATACAAAATATTACTCCAAAATGCAACATTCTTCTCACTCAAGAATACAAGCTCTATGGTTTAAGAGCTCAAAGTCTTATTAATCAATTATAGTTTGGTAGCAAATTTTACATTCTTGAGATGCCTCTAGGCTTTGTGCAAAATCCTGATGGAATAGGTAGAAGTGGAGTTTATATCCAAGTCTCTCCTCTTATAAAATATTTGATTCATAATATCAAATTTCTTATATACAATAGGATTTTATAGATTATTTTTAATAATATCTTCAAAAATTCTATAAATATTATCAATCTCTATGTATTTAATGAATACCAAGAATGCAGCCAAATATGGCTAGATAAAATTGAATTACATCTTCTGAACTATTCTTATATTTTTAGTAGAAATTAAAGTATGATTATATATACACATAATAAAACATCTTTTTGTGAAGTATTTCTTATGAGAGATAAAAATAATAATTGGATTTATTTCAAATTATACTTTATGCTTATAAATTCTTTTAAATAAAATAAATTATTAAATTATTCTTAGAACAACAATAAAGACAGGATATAAGTATTGGCTAAGTTAGTAAGAATCTACATCAATTTTTCTTTACTACATATTGATCAAATTTAAGATTATTATATAAGAGGTGATTGTACTCTATCCGATTTTCTTCCTTTTGAATTTTAGTTTCTACTCTAAAAATCTAAACCTCAATCTTCTAACTTCAAATGAATATTTTTTATTTAAAAAATCTTTGAAATCTTCAATAAGTTAAGGAGATTTGAATTAAATATAATAGTAGAGATTCTTTCCTAAATTTGCTATATAAAAAATTTTATTCATTTTTATAAGGCTTTTTATACAAAATAAGCTTTTCAACATTCAAGGTGGTACATCAAATTCCAAAGTCAATTATAAGAAGCCCACTAGACAAATAGAAAATAATATTGTTAAAGACTTTTATGACATAATTAAAATTATTATTCTAAATTTATTATCATGGAACTCAAAAACCTCCAAAGTGAGCTACAAAGGGACCTTCAAGATCTTAAAAATATTTTTTAAAACTTTTATTTTAATCTCTACAAAAAAAACTTTCAATATCCATTGAATTTAAAGAAGCTATGATTCTCTTGTTTAATAGCATTCCATACAAAATCATTGAAAATATAATTGAGGATTTATTTAGGCCATTTAGTATATATAAAATTAAAAAAATTATTAGAAAGATGACTAAAGGCAAAGCATCTAGCTCAAATAAAGTAGGTATTGAATTTTTCTAGACCTTCTAGCACATTATTGATAAAGACTATATTTATATGATTAATCAAGTTTTAATAAAAGGTCAATTCTTCCATAGCATAAAAGACTATATTATTATTTTGCACAAAGGTGATAATAAAACTAAATTGAGAAATTGGAGGCCCATCACCTTGTTTAATACATCCTATAAGATTTATACAAAAGTCATTCAAAAATGGCTTTAAGTAATTCTCATAGAAATAATTTATCCTATTCAAAAAAAACTCCTCTCTCTAAGATTTATCTTAGATAATGTGTTAATTATTCAAGAGACCATAAATTAAACCAAAACTTCTAAATATCCATTTTTTCTTTTAAAAATCAATTTTTCCTAAGCCTATGACAAAGTCTCATGAGACTTTATATTTAAAGTCCTAAAAAAACTTGGCTTTGATGATTCCTTCTAACATATGGTTAATATTAGTCTCTAAGGTGTAAGCACAATTGTTGGTATCAATAAGGCTTTTACAAAATATTTTTCAATCAAAAGAAGAATGAGACATGACTATCCTTTGATATCATATCTTTTTATATTAATTGACAAAGTACTTAATATTACTATTTTAGAAAGTGGTCAAATAATACCATCTATAAGATATTTATATTTTTTAGAATCTTAATCAACAAGCCATTAGCCAATATGTAAATGATTCCACCATCATTGCAAAAAGAGAAGAAAAAAACATTTTCTATCTAAAGAATATAATCAAGTAATTTAATACTTAAAATAAATTGGATCAAATTTGCTACCTATTGGTAATTTAACATTTTTAAAAGACTAGCGTAGACAAATCAATTTGGATAGGCATAGGCTTATAATATAAATATTAGAAACCTTCTCAAAATCCTCTTTGATATATTTTTAAATATTCAAGATATTAATCAATTCTTGATCAATAAAATGACACAAAAATTAGATTATTGATATTCTACCAAAATCAATGTGGTAGGTAGAGCTATTATAATGAATAACATTTTATTTTCCTCATTATACTTCTTTTAAACCATATGGGCTATATTTGTAAAGATTGTTTAAAAAATCAAATCTATAGTTAAAATATTTTTGTAGAAAAATATTATTGCCATTATACGGTACAAAGTGGCATGGTCCATTTGTTATATGGATCGTAAAGATGGTAGTCTCACCATAATTGACCCAAAAGAAGCCACTAAAATTCTCTTGTCTAAATGGGTGTTGGTGGCATTTCAACAAGATCAAGCAAATATTCAACAATTTTTCAGATTTAAAATAATAAATATTAAACCTATTATTTATAGAGATTTTATATCGGATTTGGTTTGGTCACTCACCTCAAATCATAAATGGAATACTGAGTCTAAGATGTGGAACAAAATTGGAAAAATATGGACACATATGTGTAAGTTTCTTGAGCTTAATCTTCCAACCTCCTTTCATAACATGTGGAATCATTTCTTATGGTAGGATTATCAATTTCTTTTAACTGATATCCATCTACAATTCCATCAAGCTACAATCCTCTCCTCAAATAGTCTTCATTGTATCAAAAATCTTTTTAAAGTGCCAATAATTCTTCTTACTATAAAAGAAGCAATATTTACATATCAAATTTCATTAATTTATAGCTTTGTGTGGAATTTCTTCTACATTTATTTTCCAATCTCTTGGAAATATATACTTCATTATGATAATCTCCTTCCAAATCTAAATGATTGTATTTGCTTATATAAATTGGAATCAAACCATCTTCTTGAAGTAATATTTCAACTTCTTTCTAAATACATTGGTTTGTTTTATCTTATTATATATATATATATATATATATATATATATATTTTAGAATAGGTATTCAATTTAGAACTTTGCATGTTGATGAAAAACTTTTGCTTGAACAAGACAACCAAACCTTAGAAGACTATAAAAATCAAATGGCAGATTTTTTGAAAATTATTAAAACTCTCTCAAAAACAAAACCTACAAAAAAAAGATTATTTGGCATTGACTTCTTTTATGGTCTAATTAGAAAATTGACTTTTAATCCTCTATCATATTTATTGGTTATTGGAGAAAGAATCATGTCATACTTTGCCAAATTTGGCAAAAAATTACTTCAAAGTAATATTTCTACTACCAATTTAGCAATACACAAATAGAATATTCTTTTAGATCACAACTTTTTATTTAATTGAAAAGACATTTGGTCCATTCTCCATTTTTATAAAAATGGCTATGTTTATATGGCTTATATAGCACAAAGGTGTAGTAGTTAACATTTGGAAGAAAAAAATCAATCCTAATATTATTATTCATTGTATTTTGTATCAATTCCATATACCTAAATTCATTCTCCATCAATTTTGGGATTGTCACCAAGCCCATTACATCTAGAATTGAGCCACCTCTCTATATAAATTAACATCTAATTCTTGGAATTTGGATCCTTAGAAATCCTTTACGTAGAAGTAAGCTATTTTCATTGAAACTCTCCTCTTCAAATTCAAATGTTCTTGTAAGATTTGATCCTTTTTAAAAGACCTTTGTCTATATACTATTTGGATTCAAAGAAACAAATTTGTCTTCAAAAAAGAAATATGGTATACACTCCAAACTAGAAGCCTGGTTTGGAAAGATCTCATTGATCATGGACAAATTTGTTGGAAATTTGTCAAAAAAAAATTGACAAAACACTTGCAATATGAATCTTCCTTGCTCAAGAGATAGGATTATTTAAGGATGGCAAAAAACATACTTGGTTTTAGAGATGGCAAAGTAATTGGATAGAATCTAATAATACTTCATTGGGGTGTGATCATATACAAAACCCTTAATAACTATTCCATGCTGTTAATACTCTTAACTCCACCCCCAAGTATAAGAAGTCGGTTTTACTTTTTCCACCTTGTTAATGCATCAAGTATACCCCGTTTTTGTGTCAAAAAAAAAAAAAAACTAAAACTAAAACTAAAAATTGGAAACATTTATGATTACATTAAATTTTGATAAAACATTCATTATCACAAAGTTCTTCTGATAAAGTAATTTGAATCAGCAACCTAAGTAATTCGTTGATTAAAAATAGAATATTCTAGAGACGAACAACCTACTACAATTTATTGAGATTGGCAGTTCTCTTGAATAGGTTACATAGAAGTTAAAAGGTTAAGCAATTCAGATGATCTGATTTTGAGATTGCAAAATCTCAAATGGCATACAGTTAAAAACTACAGGACCGCCCACACTTAAAATTTAGTAGCATAAAACTTGTACATTGAAAAATACTTGTTACAGGTTGAGAATCTTAACGATGAGATGACAAGGTGGAAAACAAGGTGAAAAAGCAGAAAATAAAAGAGCATCACCATCTCAGTAAATATAGGCGACCAACTTTAAAAGCGAATTTTCTGAATACCATGTAGCAAGTCTGTAGGATGCGGTGCCCCTGATGACGTGTCTGTGCTGGAATACACTAATCTCGGAAAATAATACAAAGAATATAGAGTTCGACAAGTTAGTGAAAGCATAAACCAAGTGCCTAAAAAAAGTAAAAATCATACGACACAACCCTCAGAGATGAATGAAGGAAAAAGGATGTACCTATCTTACATGTGAATTACAAAGCTTAACAATGACAGGTGTTTTATCACGTTCATCACACTAAGGTCCACAACCTTTTAAGCCACTTGTATGAGAAGAATAGCTATTTCTCAATACTCAACCCCTGATTTTAATTCCATCCAACCTAAACAGCCAAAAGAAAAGAACTAAAAACTAGTCTAGGTGATTTCACATGGCAATGGCGTCTAACAATGAAGGATTTGCAAAAGACTACGAGTGAACACCTAGAGGTGATTTACATACTGGCAAAACTTCCTCGCTCCACTTTTTGCACCCGCTGCATTTCTTCCAAATCATTCAAGAAACTGCAAAGAATAAGAGTGCATGAGACGAACAAACAAGTCACAGACCTTTGATCCTTGCAACTACAATCACTGTCACATGTGCAACTGCGATAGCTACACTATGAACTGAAAGAAATTAAGACGTAAGTCTAGTATTATCGTAGAAGGGAGTCATTTCTGGAGCAGCTTAGTTTTTCATTAAACACAAACACTGATATACTGATTCAATTAAATAAACGAATCTCAAGGCATAGCAAGGTATATTTCCAAGACGAATGACCTCGGCAAAAATTGAAGATGAGGATGAAGATTAAAAAATTTCGTACAATTAACTCAGATCAGCCTTTTATTGATTCACAAAACCATCCAAATAAAAAAATTAATTACATAGTGCACATAGAAGGAAAAAGGCTAACCTTGTTGAGTTTTGTACAACGGTTCCGCCCAAAAATATTCGAATTCCTGTTTGTGTGGCGTTTACTAGATGCACACTACGTGCTTCTTCATAAGTTGTACCTCCGACCATGAAAATGACAACATCTTGTGGTCTGCAAATTTCGATATCTGTCTTTCGTCACAACTGTCGTACAATTTCTCCGCAGATATTGTTGTAACACATACCGAACTTTCATAATGGGAAATCCAATACATTACGTACCTGCCCTGTTGGAAATGGTTGCCCACAAACGGGTAATCAATGTCCCGCAACCGTCCTCTCACAATGCTCTCAATTGTTTGAGCAAGTAGAGGTTGATGTTGAGTATATACATTTTCCACGCCCTGCTACAATAGAAAGTATATTAGTCTTGTCTCACCACCCTCATCACCCCAAAGACCATTCAACTAGAACTGCGAGCCCATCTGTATCAAGACACATGAGATCACACTTCCAGTATATGGAATCCAAGTTAACCAGGTGCTGCCCAGAAATCAAGTCTAAATACTACACCTGAATGCCAGAGCACTTTCTGCCCTTCTAGAAGAGTAGCGTGAAAACACATAATGAGACACATTAGCTCCACCGATCTAGTCAAGACATTACACGATCACAAAAAGAACTACTCGTTACTTCGGTTTCAAAGACAAGGTCGCCAAACCTTGAGACCACGGGCTAATGTTCGGGCCTTGTTGAATAGGTCTCTGTTGCCAAACAAATCACCTGTACGCTTATCGAATCCAGCTTGCTTAAGCAGTGTATGTACAAGCTGCGTTAAGAACAACATGTAATCATTCAGCGGCTTGCACTTAAAAAATAACTCATGCTATTAATATTCGCTAAATCCAGGCAAACAAAGCACCAGAGTCTCTGTTCTTCGTACCGCTGCTTTGTGTTTGCTAGTTCTTGCTGAGAGCCGACTTATAAGCTGCTCCACAGACTGAGGGCTTTCCCTTTCAAACCGGAGGGCATACAGCATAACCAACCGCACGCGATCAATATCTGCAGCTTTCTCATTGTTTAACAGATTCAATACTGCCTGTAAAAATCTCCCATCACCGTCAGAAAACTCTATTATCTTAGGTCAATTCTCTCTAGGCATTTCTAGAATACCGAAAACACAAACTCATTACCGAAATACACAAATAGAGTTTGCAATATAGAAATCTGAGAAAAAGTGATGAAGTTAAGATCAAGTCGCATTGAACCTTGATGAGGATGGCTGTAGCAGGACTTAATACAAATTTGTGCACTGGCCGAATAGTCAAGCACCCTCTTAAGAATTTCTACTAAGCCAGAAGAAATAACCGTCGAAGACTCACCTCAAATGCAACAGCTTGGTTTGCATTGCATGCAAGCTCCTGTTCGGTTTGTGACACAGCCATAAGCTGGCGCTCATCCACAATTCTACTTAGTTCAGTCATCATTGTTACATGTTTTGAAACATTCCCGTGTTGATTGCGATACTCCGGATAGTTCTCTACGAACTTAACCATGTCCTCTGCATCCCGTCAATCCTTGACATAGTCAGACATTAAAAATTTTGAAACTTGGTATCAAAATCGCATCAAGGTGGTAATTGAAAAAGTAATACCGTGACGTCATGAACATTCCAAACATCAAATTTGTAGATCCTTGTCACAAGAAAGGGGCAATATCAGACTTACGAACTGACTGGATATTCTGATTGCTTTTGGCTTTCACTTTGAATTCATCCACAAGCTTCTTTATGTTGGCGCCTAAGTCTCCAAAGTTTTCGTACATATTTGCTTTGAAAAATGCATCCTGCTGAGACGATAGCACAACTTCCTGACAAGACAGACCCCACAAGCATCAGAGCTGATAAAATAGTTATTGGAGTGGAATAGCATCCAATACTTCATTTAAATGTGAAGTCACCGATGCAAGAGAAGTAACATGAGATTTATACAATCTTATATTTTTCTGAGAATGTCCACCTCTGTATTACTATAGATCAAATACCTGCAAGTCTTTTGGTACTTTGGGGAGCTTAGTAAGGTCAACGCGGTTATCCTGGATACCAAGCAGCTCATGCACCATAGCCTACAAAATATCTCAGCTCCATTCCTTATCAAAAACCTAATTTAGAGAATAAGAAACACCTCGCACACAATTAAAGAAATATGAAAATAGAGTACTTCAGATAACAACAAAAAAAACAAAATCAATTACACCAAACAAACAAAAATCCTGAGATCGACCGATTACTCTGCCACTTGCTTCATTGACCTTACGAGTTCAGCACATAGAAACTCCATATAAAATTATCATTGACATCTAAGGATATATCCTTAGATGTCACTTGCTGGCCACATCAGGCGGTACCTGGTAGGTCCACTGGTTCAGTAAAGGTGTGACTGGATCATCACGCCTATCAACCACCAAGAGCAATGGAGCCACCTCGGTTCGTCTGAAGTCAAATAAACCTTGTTCTTGTTCATACATCAACCTCTGCCAAAATGACCAACACCTGGATCTCAGTAATGTGTGCTGACAGTAAAGAAATGTCATATGAGCAAAGTCAACTGCATGAAATATCAGTAGACGAAAAGGAATGTCACATCAAAAAATTAAAAATTAAAAATTAAAAAATACATGCGTATTGGTGAATGATGTATTCAGAAGGAAGGGTAATGAAGAACAAAAAGATAGCTTCGTTTTGCAAATTTCATACAAATAAACAACGGCCATAGACCTGAAACTGCGAAAATGTATACGTAGTCAGCAACTAGGATTTAATTATCTACCTAAGAGACTCACCGCAGCATCCTGAGCAACTCGACGAGCTATTTCGGAGCTCCGCTCATATCGTATGACAGGTCGTTTTTTAAGAGATAGAAAGACGGCAGCAATGGCATCCAACATCCGATCGCAAGCTTGCTGGCTGTTGTGCGGATCCACCACAGTTGGCAGCATAGATACATGGTTTGCGGGTAAATCCAATGTAAAATGAAAGGGATCTATAGCAAAGTAGTCGGCATAGAATTCCTGTAAAAAGCCAACTCTGTGGTGTTCATTTCACATTTCACCCATTCGAACTTGCGGTTGATATCCATTCGATAAAGATCATAACCGAAACCGTATATCATAGCTTCTCAAATGAGGTTTCTAAATTTTTGGCATCCTCCATTATATGAATAAAGCGCAATTCTAGGAGTCTACTCTCTCATTATAGTATTGTCTCTCATTATTCATTAAATTTCCACATGGCGAACTACTAACAGTTACATAAGACCAATGCTCCATCATCCTCACCAGGTTATTAGTTTAATCAGTGGCTGTTCTCAGAGGGTGATAGGAAATAGAAGGCTTACTTGCACTTGTTGGACTAAATCACGCTCGTCAGAGTCAGCAAGTATCTGGATGTAGGACTTCTTGATGATATTGCTGAAAACTGCACAGGAACTTATTTCATCAGACATTCACATGTAAGAAATGCTAGGCCAGGCTTAGGATTTGAACACCTACTTCAGCTGGATGAGCTTAGCCTATATCTCTTCTATTAAACAGTACCCAGGTCCAACTGCTCTCAAATCGGTTCGAACAAACTGTGGTAGGGCAGTGCACACCTACATAAATGGTACTCTCCAAATCGTGCATTGTTCAAGTGGCGCTTGAGGTGCTGAATATTTTCTACCGTAGGGCGAAGGAACGTGACAGCCTTCAGATGCCCCATTGCCTCCTTGGCTTGTGCGTCTACTTTCTCCACCAAAAACACCTCCTTCTGGAGAAGCTCCGATTGACTCATTGCTACACTAATAATGCCCACCTGCACCCTAACCCTAATCAGTACTTCCTAAAATCCTACAACCATATTTTGAGTTCATCAATTCCGCAACAGGTCCCTCCAGCTGAATAAAAAGGATTTTTCATGTAACTGGCTCCACATGATAGAAATAACCTGCCGCGGACCAAGCAATTCAAATACAGAAACGAAGTATAGAAAAATCCAACCATCAAAACACAAAATCATAGCTAGTGACAGGGACATTACAGTTTGAGCATCAAGAATCAGGACTTTCATCCCTGGAATGTCATTGAGCATCCGGTTCAGGTAATCGCGCACTGCGCCCACGAGCACCATCCCCGCTCCGGAGCAACTCCCCCTCTCGCTCTCTCTCTCTCGTTCTTCTTCCCTCTCTCGCTCTCTCTCTCACTCTCTTTCCCTCTCGTGCGATCCGATGAAAAAAGCTCTGCAATCACACGGCCTCACCACCAGATGAAATTGAAGCAAAAACCTTGACCGATTGGCCTAGCGATCTCAGATTCGAGACCACATCTGCCCCAGAAACCGTGAATTTTCCAAACCTTGACTGCGCCTCTCCACTTCCGCTAACCCCAGAATCACTTCGAAAATGAAAATCTCCGCAATAGCTTCATAGACGACAATCGAACTGCAATGGTAGACGCAAGAGAATCCGGAAGATCGCAAGATGCAGAGCACGAAGGCGCAGAGGACAAGCCAAGACCAGTGCTGTGGTATGAGCTCGCGGGGTTGCACACGCGAAACTGAGGTCGCCAACCCAGCACCCGGTAGACGCTGGTGACCAGTTCCTTGGTGGAACTGTCGCCTCCTAGGGTGTTCTATTCCACCCAGAACGGTCTTGTCTGTGTCAAAGTTAAGTGCTGTTCACCACGAGGCTTTTTACTCACGTTCATTCATTGCAATCCATTTTATACTATTAATAGATAGAAATATACATAAATAAGACTTGAGATCAGTAATCAAAGATATTTGGGCTTTTTGAGGTTACGTATCTGTCCTTTTAAAAGTAAGTATGTTTATTATTTGTTTATAGACTTCTTTGTGATGCGTGAACACGTCCTATTACATTCATTATACTCTTAATAACAGTTATTCAAAAATTCGGTACATTACCAAATCTGAGAATTGTTTTTGAAAACATTCTCATTGGTTCAAAGTTTACATTCTAAATGACATCATCTGATGACAATTATGTTAAAAATTATCAGATTTTACTTGTATTTATCGATGTAATTACTTGTATTTAACGAAAGTCGAAGACACTCTACTACATTACATCTAAAATCCAATGAAGTTGTTTTCACAACAATAGTAATAATTTTGATTAATTTTGAGACGTTAATAAATGGCCAGCTTTAAAATTCATCGCCCTTTAACCCTAAATTCGTCACAAGACCGTAATTTGGATCATGGTGAGTCTTCATTCCATTCATCCATATTTGGATGGAAAAGCTTCGAACCCTGATTTTGGGTTTGTAAGATGCTTTGTAGTGCGTGGAGAGGCGAGTCTCAAAATGTGTTGATGAGTGAACTGTATCAAATGCGACGCCTAATGCTGGATTTTGTCAGAATTGCCAAGTACCCAAGTGTTCCGAGGGAGATCGTCACTCGGCTATGTTCGCTCAAAATCCACTTCAGCAATGGATGTCTCTTACCAACAGCGTTTCAGTTTGGTACAGGAACTCCTGGGAATAAGAAAGATGGGGAATATTTCACTAGCACACAACGCCGGGCAACTGGCGAGAATATGGTTGTTCACATTACGGGCGAACGCAACTTTCACCGCCCATTTCCTCAAGCACTAACATTCTACCCACGAAATTCCTATATGTACATGATTCTCAATGAGAAACCCACCTTCGGAGATTCTACTTCTATGTGCATAAAACTTTCACCTGCTCGTTCCTCGCCACCATATACCATCGCTCTGCAGTGAACTATGTACAAGTTACAGCTCATCCTGCACCTTACCTTCCTGACTAAGACCCACTTGCTCACCTTCTGGAGCTATCTTCCCAGCTTCTTTAAACAAATCTAACCTCTCGGCCTCTCTTTGAGGCGTATCTATTTCGGCTGCAGGCTTCTCGTTCCCCTCAGCTTTCACCTTCTCCTCTGGCTTCACGTTCTCCGCAGATTTTTCATGATTCTCAATTTTCTCAGGTTCTTTTTCAGCATTGTGTTCTGGTTCAACTGGATTATCTAATTCCTCCAGCCCCGCTACTTCGCCGAAGAGAGTTTTAAACAACTCACGGTGGCAATGATCGCAGTTGAAATACCAGGAATAGTGACCTTCCCCTTCCAGCTTGTGGAGCTCCACTTGTGGAAGTACTCGTTTTACGTACTCGCTCATAACCAAAGGCGCGATCTTGTCTTCAGTTCCCTGCGGACATGCACATGATGATTCCAACTAATGTCAATCTAGGCATTTCAAACAGTAGGCATGATCTTCAAGCAAGTGAAGAACGTGAATAAGCGCACGATTCTCGTACTACCGTGCATAGCAAGCGACTTCTCGTAATTGTGAAGGAAATGGAGAAATGGTGTACATGAAAGATATGAATTGGTCCAAAGAAACCAGGTAAATCTGAGCCCCCGAGGAAGAAGAATATACGCTTGAAGAAGCTCTTCTTGGGTTTTGAACCGATATCCGACAGTTTAAAGCCCCAATCCTTAGCTTGAAGGATGATATCTTCTGCATGTGGTTTGGGATCTCCTGAACGAACCGACTCTCTAACATCTCGCTCCCACGCTTCTCCGAAAGCGTCCGTCTCAAGCAGATCTCGATCCTGTTGTAAGAATCAGCCAACCAAACTGCTAGATTAGAGGATAAACCAGTTTTCAAGAACACTTAACAGATAGAACAGTGAATATGTAGTCAACCCTCTCGAGGACAACTAACAATCTCTTAAGAACTGGTTTCTGATACTAACCTTAGAATTAACACGCTTTTTTGTGTTTTTCATGTACTTATTAACCTTCTTGACGTTGTTCTTGAGTTTCCCAGGAACAAAAGAAGGAAAGTGCCGGGCATACTGGAACATAGGTTTCATAGGACCCAAACCGGCCCACATTCCTTTACTTTCTTCAGTAGTTGTATTCTTAGCGTACGGGTTCATCAAAGGTCCGAACATCGCCACTCCTGTGGCACTTGCATCAATCAAGGAATTAGCAACTGAAAAATACGTCTAAAGAACCAATTCGCCATGGAAAGAAGAACATGAACACCAAGGTTCCTGCCTGAAAGTGTAGCCACACCTTAGTTGACAGAACGATGATGTAGTTTTGTTGTTTACTCGAAGGGGCTGTACAGAAAGAGAGTAAGATGGATTACCAGCCAATCGATTAGGAATGTAGTGGAGGGCAGCCCATGCGTATGCAGCACCACCGGAGTAGGCGAAGACCCAAAATTTGTTGCCCATGCCCAAAGCATCAGCAAGGTCAGCCATGTCTTCTGCCGATGAGTTCAATGTTCTCTTCAAATGAGGATCACTCTGTCCGATCCCCGGCCGATCGTAGCTTACCAAACGAACAGAGTACTTCCTGAGCAGATTCTCATTTACACCTTGAAGTCCTGCAATATGAAACAGATCATACGAGTTTATAATCAGAATAAATTCTAAACTAATTAAAATTGAGAGCAACGCAAAAGCCATGAATCGAAATTGCAATAGCAAACTATCAAAAAAGAAAAACAGTGGCTGACTGCGCAGAGACGTACCCAGGAGGCGAGATGACATGAGGCCATGAACAAAAAAGACGTTGATCTTGGCCTCCTCTCTGCTGACACCATGTTCGACATACGCGAAGTGTCTCCCATTCGTCAACTTGACCTTATCAGCAACGATTTTCGATACGTCTACGTTGTACTTGGAGCGTCCATCACTTGCACTCCAACCTGAATTGAAATACACACACATGCTCTGTAAATTCGATGCCACCAGAACATCTTTGTTGACCACCGTTCATGGCCATCTCTGCATCTCGTCGTTACTTTTAGGTTTGACAGTATGCCACAAATTTTCTTAACTATGATACCTCAAATCTCATCTTGGTTGCGGGACAATCTGAGTAGTGTTTCAATTTTTCAGATTAATCTTCTTTGGTGGATAGCCAATTCTGTTGACCATGACCCCGACGCAAAAACATCCCCCCATCTCATGTCAAGAAGAGAGAGGGTTTCAGTGGAAAACGATGCATCGATTGGAGACTGAGGAAACTTAACACACGTGTTGAAGAAATGACAAGGGTTCTGGGCAAAGAAAGTCCAACCTGCGAGGAGCATGCACAAGAGCAAAACTCCGAGGCTGCCGGCAAAATAAGGCGCAACCTTGGATGGTTCATACCCCTCCTCCTTGTTATAAATCTTCTTCGCCGTCTCCCTGCCCAGCTGCAGTGTCTCCGTTGCCTTCCCCACCACAGGCTGGAACTTGCTGGAGACAGTCTCCGTGGTCCTCCCAACCAGAGGCTTCATCTGCGCCGCGCTACTGTTGAGAATCTCCGAGGATTTTTGCACGTAAGGATGGTTCACGATCGGCTGCACCTTACCCTGCACCAGCTCTCGCCATGATTGAGCAGACTCCGCAGACTGATCCCTCACCTGCTCTGCAGTCTCTTCGACCTGGTCCCCGGCCCTCGACGCTTCGCTCTTGGCTAGATCTGAAGACCTCTTCCCTTCTTGCTCCATGGACGATTGCGGCGATGAGTTGAACCCCTGGTCCTCCATTGTCAAAAAACCTCAACACCCTGTCTGAACTCTAGAAACTCCTTTGCTCAACTCACATGCAGACCCAATTCCTTAACACACACGTCATAAGGGTCTCGAAAATGGCTCAAGTGAGCACCGTCACCTACAAGAACAGGGACTGGGTTCATGAAACTCAAATACTGGAGCATGGGGGTGAGGTGCCAGTGACTGTGGAAACGAGAGCCAGGGCCGCCACGTTGCAGCCGGGCACCAGGTGGAGGGGATCGGGAGCGACGCCTCCGCGCAGTGGAAAAAGGGGAGTAATTCTCCACCGCTAGAAGATCAACATTTATAAACCCATTGTTGGAACGCCCAAGGATTGTGCCGATCATGCCTGCCATGTCTGAAATGAGGGGAGCATGTTGCTGTTGGGAAGAACCTGGCGCGGCGCACCACCCATGCAGCCCTGACCCACACGACGAAATGGTGGCGAGGTGAGACCTGGTCTTGGGGTGTGACAAGTCGCACTCCGGAATGAACGTGTGGAAAGATCGCACTATGCAATGCTTGTAGTTTATCCTCAGCCGATTAGGGCTGTTCGCTAGTATCGTAGGCATTCCATGGATGCAAATTGCGAGAATTGGACCCTGAAACCGCAAATACTCTTACACTGTACCAAATTGACCAGACTATCGCGACGAAGCCATTCTCATCGGCGAAGCTATCGCCGAACGTGAAGTGTTTCTAGTTCCGTTTCTGTTTCTGACTGATTCTTCGCTGCGAACTCCTGTGTCAACTACGAAGCACTGCGGGGCTGAAATTGGAGCGAGTGTGTACCTTGGGAACTCCGCCGCTGCGTTGGGGACTGTTTTTGTGCGTCGAATTTTACTTGTTGTTGTGGAAGCTTTATTGTGGTGCTTTGATCAGTAGTGGACGAGCACACCATTTCTTCTTTGCAGCTTTCGTGATGTGCTTGCGCACTGGTTGTCGACCTAATCGCTCCAACAGTCATGGATTTGGTGGGCACAATCAGGCTGCTCTAGATTTGGAAGTTGATTAGTGATTCGTTCTTGCATTGCATGCAATACTGATACAATAGTGCCTGACAAGCAAACAAAGAAAACTTGGTCTACAAATAGTAGAATGGTTTGTTTGTTTTTGTTTTGTTTGTTTGTTTTTTTTTACAAGTAATAGTAGAAAGGTTTATTAAGCATAAGTAGACATTTTATAACTAGGATTTGAATTGTCAACTTTTAAGTATTATTGTTTTTTGATTTTAGGTGTAATTTGCTAATTTTTGGCACTTTAAGGTCATTCAAAATTTGATGGTCTAATGATTTTGCTGTAAAACTTGGAAGAAGTAGTGGAGTTAAAAAAATTAAATAATGATAATATAAAATAAATATAAAATTCTAACAAATTTAAAATATTATTTACGTGTAACATCTAAAATATTACAAAGAATACTTTAACTATGTTGGTGTCAAGACTCAAGTGGGACACAACATTTACTGAGGTCAATCAAAAAAAAAAACAACAAATGTTTTATAGATGGATGTTCCTAATAGATGTTTATTCTACTTAAATATTTGGAGAAGTCCAAAATCTTCTATCTTACTCATATATCCTATTAGTCTTGTTATAATGAGTCTAATTAAAATATATTAGCAATATTAATCAAAGTTTCTACCTAAGCAATTAGTTCTAAACAAAATATAATTATTATTTTTTGTGAGGTAATCATTGTTGCATGTATAAAGATTGAGTTAATATTTTTTTATTTTTTATAAATTTTAAAACTTTAAATTTTCTTTAATTTTTAACTTAAATTCCAAAAATTCAAATTTTAAAAATATAAGTTGTTGTTTTTCAATTTCAATTATTAAATATGCTTAAGTTTTTTTTACAAATAAAAGAACAAATTAGATTAATTTTTAAAACATCTATATTGCAATCAATAGATATATCTAATTTCCATTTTAAGACCTCCAATACCATGATTTTTTCTCTTAATACTTGTATTTTTTACTACTACTATTGTTGCCTTAAAAAAAATATGAATCACATATATAAGTTAAGATCTTATTTTTAACTATTTATGGATTAACAAGTAAAAACAATATCATTTGTCCAAACTTCTTCTATGAATAATTATCCACAAGATGTAAAAGATTTAAATCTATACAAGCTTATCAAAATATAATAGATTTGTATACAATAAAGAAGTAAGAAAAAAGATTAAAAAATAAATATGTATCTAGAATATTAAAAAAAATACTAAAATAGTTGAGCTATGAAAAAAATAACCAGACAATTGTGAACCAAGACTAGAATATAAGAAAGGCTTTGACATGACTAAAGATGGCTTTAATATTGCCTCCATATATATTAGCTAATAAGAAGACCATATAAAAATCTTCTAATAACCACAAGGTTTGCAAGCTAAGTATCAAGTTATAGGCTATTTTCACAATAACTTTTTAGGTATAAGAAATTTGTATAAATTTTTTATATAAACACATGATACATCCAAAGACATCTATCAATTTAATTTCTACTTAAAAAGTTCCTTCAATGTTTCTTGAAGAAGATATAATCTACTTAATTGTTTTTTACTTACTTCTATTTCTTTCTATTTATCTAAGTTGTATAGATATCTCTAAGAAAAGATTATATCTATTAATAAGATATCATTATATAACTTTATTAAATATCATGTAAAAGCTTTAAAGTCCTTCTTTTTCTCAAAATTGTATAGAAATAGTTAATGCACCATAGTTGGTAGTTTCTTTTTGAAATGCATTATTCTTCTTTAAATTAGAAATCTACTTTAGTTTTTTATCCATGCCATTTTTTTCCTTTTCAATCTTCTAATGTATTATTTTAGCTATAAAATAATAATAAAATAAATCAATTATATACATAAAAAAAATTATGTTGTATTTAATTATTACACATAAAATTAAATATAACATATTATATTATACATGTGTAATAATACAAATAATAGCTATATAATAACTATTACATATGAAATTTAAAAATAATTTTTTTCAAATTACATCATATTTTATGATATTTTAATAGATTTAGTTTGCAGTGAAGTTTATAGTTGTCAATACAATCAGATTATTATATAGTCTTTTTTGAAAATATATACATAATAATATTACAACAAGTGTATTATTTTATAATATATATAATTTTATATTGAAATGACATACTTTTGATTTGAATTCAATAATAAAAATATTTTAAAAGTAAAGAGTTTGGACATAATAAGAGTTGAACAAATTCAGTGCTTCTATAATGTTTGAAGTAAGGTAGGAGTATAAGTTTAGGATTTAGCACAATGTCAATTCTGTTGAAAACCATTAGTACTAAAAGCATTACAAGGCTATTAAATTATTATATTGAACAGTTGCTATATTATAATATTTCTAATTTTATCTTAAAATAGATAAGATTAAAAATATTTTTATTTTAAAAATAAAAAATAGTTTTTTATTATTTTATTTTAAAATATAATAATCTCAATATCATCCTATAAAAATTTGATATGCTATAATATTCTATTATAAAGAGGGATCTACAAAGCCAAAATTATAATAAAAAATAGAAAAGAGATTTATACTGAGATAGCAGAAGCATGTGCCAAATAAAGATAAAAGAGCCACCTCCATTGAATTAAAAAGCATTTGAAAAAAATTGTAACAGATATCTAATCTTACTTAAGTAAATAAGAATATATAGAAGTAAGCAGAAGTAGGTAGAAATATGTTGAGAAGATAATATCTTCCTTAAGAAGCTTTAAAGAAATTTCTTAGATACGGATTAGATATTTAGACTTTTATAAAAATGCCATGTGACTATTGAAACTTAAGACATGTGTTTTTTACTTTTAGGAAGTCGTAGTAGAAGCAACCTACAATTAAATGCTTAGACCACTAGTCTTATGGTCCCTAAGAAGCTTCTACTAAATGTTCTTTATAGCTAATATATTATCAATGACATGCTTGTTAGAACCTTCTAGGACATTCTAGAAAGTACTTAGAACTCTCTAGAACCTTCCAAAATCTTTTAGCATCTTCTTAGTTAATAGAAGTTATTTAAGAAGCTTCCTAGTTGGTGGAAGTTGCTTGAGAAGCTACTTGAGAAGCTTCCTAATTGTTGGAAGTTGATCAAAAAGCTTCCTGAATAGGTGTACATATTGGAGTCAAGGTTGAAGAATTCTTCAGTCAACGCATCTCTTGGAACTCTAGCTCACCTCTTTGATGTTGTTCTTGTACTCATCTGATTAATCTAATTATTGTCAATTCTTCTTGAATTTTTTGTTTAGACTTTTAGTCTATATTTTGTGTTTGTGATAGTTTGTCAAGATTATCCTTCTATCAATATCAGAGCTTAGTTCTTTGAGGTACTAAGTGGATTATCCTGTC
>JAWRVF010001215.1:0-93621 GCA_036785485.1 Physcomitrellopsis africana | reverse complement strand
TGGTTATTGATCCTCCATCTCTTTAGCAAAAACAAAATCTAATGACAAACAATGATACAAGGTAGGATGAAACCTCTATAGAACCTACTTTGCTTTATAACGAAGATTTTCTTGAGTATTTATCTTGGTTTTGATGGATGTCGTCGATGGAATGCATTAACTTTTATTGATGCATTTCTTAGATTCTTTGATGGCTCCCATGTGCATTCACTAATATCGTATCGGCGCCAATGCACAAGATATTCCAATTGATTTCGGCGCCGCCTTGAATCTAAAATCTCTTCAACCTCAAATTCTTCATTGTTGTCCACTTCTACAAGAGGCGGTGGTATTTGTCTTCTTCCTTGTATGTCCACTATCTTGTATGGCTCGAGTAGTGACACATGGAATATAGGATGGATCTTCATGGACTCCGGTAGGTGTAATTGATATGCAATTAGATTGATTTGTTCAGAAATAGGAAAAGGTCCAAGCCTACGATAGTCTAACTTATCACAAGGACGAGTAGTCTTGATATTACAACGAAGTAACCATACCTTGTCCCCCACATTGAATTGTGGTTGTTCCTTGCGATACGCATCTGTATTTGTTTTTTGTCGTTCTTGATCTTCTTTTAATTGCACCTTCATTATTGCATGTAGCTCTGATTTGTCAAATCTTCTGCTGCTGGATTATCAACTTTTAAAAAGTCAAAAGCATCAAGTCGTGGATGATAACTATAATTGGCAAAGAAAGATATTTATTGCATAGAAGAATGTATCGTATTATTTTAAGCAAATTCTGCCAATGGCAGAAGAGCTATCCAATCATCTTGTTGGTAGTTGATGGTACACCTTAAATATTGCTCCAAGACTTGGTTCACGCGCTCTGTTTGTCCATCAGTTTGAGGATGAGAAGCTGAAGATAACTTTATGTCCACTTTTAAGATCTTAAAAAGGATTCTCCAAAATCTTGACACAAATTGAACTCCCCTATCTGATATAATATCCTTAGGTAATCCATGATAGCAATAGATATTATCAATGAAAAGCTTAGCTATTTCTTCACCTGTGATAGATTTTGTGCATGGCACAAAATGTGCCATCTTCGTGAACCGATCTACTATCACAAATATAGAATCATAAGATCTTGAGCTTGAAAGATCTGTGATGAAATCCATAGAAATAGAAGACCATGGTTGTTTTGGAATAGGTAATGGCTGAAGAAGCCCAAAAGATCGATGACGAGGAGTCTTTGATCTTGAGCAGATATCACATGATTGTACAAAGTCTTTGATTGCCTTCCACATTTGAGGCCACCAAAAATCTCTTGATATAAGTTCCAAAGTCTTGTTGTATCCAAAATGTCCTGCCGCTGGAAAATCATGACGTGCTTGAAGAACACGTAAACGTGCTTCTCCTTCTGGAACATATAGATGTCCTTCGAAATATAGTAGATTGTTCTTAAACTCAAATTTAGAAGCATCATGAGACTTGGAAGAATTATTCTTGATATCATGAACAAGAGGGTCTGAGGACATACTTGACTAAATTTGCTTGAGAAAAGTTAAATCAACAGTCAATGTTGATTTTATTACTCGAAGATAAAACTGCTCTAGTATCAAGAGAACTGTTCTTTGTTGCTCAAAAGCTGCATCTCCTTGTTTTGGTGCAAAATAAGAACGTCTAGAAAGGGCATCGGACAAACCTTGTTGTTTTTTTGGCAGATAAGTGATAATGAATTCGAATCTTGACAAAGACATGCTCCAACAAGCTTGACGACAATTCAACACGCGTGCCGACATGAAATACTTGAGGTTCTTGTGATTTGTATACACGGTGTCGTGTTGTAGTTTGGCTACTATGTGAAAAAATTATACATGTATATTTAATGTACAATTTACTACTTAACTAAATGAAAGTCATATTAGTGGATTTTATTGGTTATAGGATATAATTAGGTTGCTAGTTTAGAAAGGATCTATTAAAAGGATTATTATTAAGGTTTATACAATCTTATTTTCTTTTAGTAGTGACTTTTGAAGTTAATTTTATATGGATAATAACTTGTATATATCTTAAGTCACCTATGTTAGACATTGGTGATCCTTAAGATCTTATTTACTTCTTTTATTTGGTGCTTAAAGCACCAAGTATGTAAATCTTATAAGAAGAAGGGTTAGAAAAGGGTTTTTAGTGTAAAAAGGGTAGTTTGGCCATCCATGTGGATGAATAGAGGTGGATGATAGAAATCTCTATTCTAATTGGCCAAAAATCATGCCCAATGGACTTCAAGGAGGCTGCCCGAGGGTTTATTAGGAGTTAGGGTTTGTTTTTGGAGGGAAGTCGAACATCAGAGGCTTAGGTCATCAGGTTTAGGTTTTTGGGCATGGTTTAGGTGCAAATCTTGCATGATTTGGACTTTTAATGAAGAAGTTATAGGCGCTCAAAGTTAGGGTGTCGATTTTGGACCTACTATCACTCTTTTGGATATATCTCGCGCATACAGAGAGCAATCAAAGATCAGCGACTAAGGTTAGAAAGCGCACTTTCTTGGCTACACTTTTCACGTACAGCTCGATAAAATCCAAGCTAGAGTCAAGGAGATATTGCAAGTTGAAGTCAGTGCTTGTAAGCTAAAGGCAGTAAGTGACACTGCTTAACTAGCGGTTACATTTTGAGCTATATCTTAGTCAATTTGATAGATTTTTGGCTCAAAATTTTCAGAAGTATATATATTTATGTCACAAGACTATGTGCAAAATTTTTGTGGAATTAAGGTTTTGGGTTTTTGAGATATAGAGAAAATAGTGCTCGGGTGTCTCTGAGCTAGGGTTTTAAGCACCTGCTAGGGGTTTTGAGATATCAAACGATTGGAAGTATATTTGCAGTTGAATTTTTTTTTGGTAAAGCTTAAAGGTGAATTCTACCTTTCCTGAAAGTTTGAAGAAAACTGAACGGCTGGATCAGAAGATATGATTTTCTAAAGTTTGGGAAGAAAAACATCCTTTTGCGGAAAAATATATTTTTAAGGGTTTTTGTTGCAAATTTGGACTTTTGTGCATACTAAAGGTGTTTTTGGGAGCCAAGACTTTATGGAGGTATAAAAGGTGGATGTATAGAGCCATGATATGATTTTGATATATAGATGAGTCTTTAAAAGGTTTTTAAAGATTTTCTATATATCATAGAGAAAACTTATGTACAAACCTACTTAAAAATAAGAGGTTTTAATCATACAAAACCTTTTTCTTATATTATCGTGTATATTTATCCTTCTTATTAAGGAAAAATAACTCATTAGAGTTTAGCCAATAAATATTAAGTAAAATTCTCTACAGCTAGGTACCCGGTGTATTCCTAGATAGAAGTTCACGCCACGCGACATATTGGTGAACCCGACGTGAAACATCTAGGGTGGAGAGTTTGAAGAAATATTTTGGCTTCTATTATGGCTGGGGAAGAAAGAAGTGGTAGTGGGAATTGCAGTGGGGCATCACCAATGCAGCTTGATCCTGCTACAACTCAAATGTTTCAAGCATTTACTCTTTATATGCAGCAACAACAAGCAGTGGAGCGTAAGGAGGCTATGGCTACTAAAGCTTTACAATTTGTTGTTGGTATATTGGATCAGTTTGATGGGAAAAATATTTCCAAGTATTTGAAATATTATTCTCGAGAGATGGAGCTCAATAAAGTACCGGAGAAGGAAATGATTCTTACTTTTGAGCTTGCAGTTGTACGAGAGCTTCGTGAGCATATAAGGGGGATTATTCAAACTCATGGAGCAAAATGGGAGGATTTTGCCCTTCAGCTAAAAGAAGAGTATTCTTTGGAGGATGCTGAAAGGGTAACAAAAAAATCACTTATGGAATGGGTTAATAAATCTAACAAGGGGTTGGTTGCAACAGAGTTATTTTGGGAGTTTGAAAGGCAATTTCTTCAATTGTCTCGGGTTGAGAAACTTACACTTGAAAATGATAAGGTGGAGCTATTTCTCCAATCAGCCAACAATGAATTACAGAGGGAGTTGGAATTATTGTTGGAGGATAATACAGAAGACAATGGACTTACTACTGATTGGAAAAAGGTCTCGGAAGCAGTAGGTATACTTGCTAAGAGAGAATACCGAAGAGGCAAGGTAGTGGTAAGACAAGAAACTAGGCCTCTTCCAATTACAATATCTCGCAGGCAAGTATCAGAACCTGCTATACCAGTAAGTACTATTTCCATTCCTATGTCCACAGTTGTACCACAAAAAGATGCAATTGAGGAGTTAGTGAAAGGAATGAAAGACTTACAAATCAAATTGGCAAAGCTAGAAGAAAAGAGAGGAATATCTGAGATCAAACCTACATCAAAGCAAGGATATATACAACGATGTATTTGGTGCGATAGTATGGAGCATCCTCGTAAAGAATGTGGAGATTTTGCTGATATTCTGCAACAAGGAGTAATTATATGGAAAGATGGAAAGATTGCACTGCGTGACACAGGTGAGTTCCTCAAAACCAACTTTGGAAAAGGAGGGATGAAAAGGGTTTTAGAGGATTATTTATCTCAACATACTATGGCATCAGGAAAAGCTACCACTTATGGTATCGAGGTTATAAGGGAGAAGGAAGATGTTTTTGATAAACATGTGGACACGGAGGATTTATGGAATCATGCTATCACCAGCATGAATAAGGGAAAGACATCAAGGCAAGAATTGCTTAATACAACCACAATAATCAGGAATGCTACATGATGGGATGATCCTGTAGATACCATGTCGGTGCATGCTTATCTAGCAAAATCCCACCATGAAGCTTTGATGGATATGAAGAGGGGAAGAAATATGTTAGAAGAAAACCTTGAGAGACCAAATAATAAGAAAAGACTTCAAAGAGATGAAGAAAGAACACAAAATAAAGGGGTATCTACACCGCAGGATAGTAGATCATCTGAGAATAGACCATCAAAATCATATTTTGAAGATATACCACTACCAAAAGAGAAATGGGAAGAAAAGATGGAAACGGGTAAAAACAAGGAGAAGGGCAAGCTTGTTGCCTATAAACTACAATCAGATATTGAGGCAACAACAAATTTGAAAGAGGTACTAGAAGAAAGGGTGTTAAATGCTAAAATTGAATTTACACTCCGTGAAATTTTGGGCATTGCAAAGAGAGAACTCCATGATGTCATTATTGACACTATCAAGCAAAAAAGGCAATTGATAGGGGAGTCAGCAATGTCTAATGTGCTTGATACAACATTAACAAAAGAAGAGGAGCTGGAGTTGGCTAAATGTTGTATCAATCAAAAAGATCAATTTTCCTTGGATGAGGATAAAGTTGATGACAAAGGTCCTAGTCACTATTCTAAGAAGCATTGGGCTAGAGCTACTACAGAAACTTTGGTGAAGGTGGGGGATTTGACAGATCCAGTAGTTGCTCTTATTGACCATGGATCTGAAATCAATATTATGTCTAAAGACATTTATAAATGTGGGAGGTGGCCTATTGACACTGAACATGGTTGGGTGATCCGAGCAACAAATAACACACGTGGAGATCTATATGGCGCTTGTCCAGATGTGAAGGTGAAAATTGGAGATATATCCACAGAACAAAATTTTTTTGTTCAAGACAATATTTCTTATCCAATAATTCTTGGACAACCATATATTATTGCTGTGAGGATGGAAACCAAAGTATTAGATGATGGATCTGCATGTGCTCGCATTAGAAGCCAAGATGGTAAACGAGCAGTGCAATTTTTAACAATACCTGCTAATCATGAGCGCAACAGGGATTATCTACGAAGTGGCATATTACCAAAAATTGATGAAGAGTTTAAGGATTTTTGCAAGGTACCACTATAGAGCGAGGATGTGGTGGTACATCAGAGAAGGTACTCTCGCAAGGAGAAGAAAGTACCTTTTGTACATGAGTTGTAGAAATTTTTCAAAGTGGATTTGCTGTACATATGCAAATTAATGATCTACAAAAACGAGAGAAAAGGATTGTGAGAAAAACAGAAAAAGACCTAAAAAGAGTGGGTGTGCTTGATGGAGATGAGAAGATAATAGGTATATACACAGAAACAGGTTTAGAAGATATATTGAAAGAACTTATAAAGGTTGAAGTAACAGATGAAGATCATGTGGTGCAAGTACATTCAAGAGAGCTCTATTCCATTATACAAGCGTGTCAAGGTTATGAAGTCAAGGTTGAAACTAGGTATAAAATAGTAGGAAGAAAAATAAAATCTGTAGCTATACCATTGCCTAGTGATTCAAACCACCAAGTTCAAGAGGCTTCAAAGGAAAGGAGTTTACGAAATCTTGATCAAATTGGCCATAAGTTTACAAAAAGTACGTTCAAGGAGTTGAAAGTAGGATCCGCAGATTTTCTTCTACCTACCGAAGAAATAGAATTCAGAAAAATGTTGAGGAAGCATGGAAAAGCTTTTGCTTTTGAACCCTCAGAAATTGGATGTGTGGATCCAAGTATTGTAGCGCCAATGATTATATTTACAGTTCCACATGCTCCATGGGATCTAAGGCCAATTCCGGTACCTAGAGCACATCTATCCAAACTTATAGAACTATTAAAAGAAAAGATACGGATGAAAATTTTAGAACCATCATTTGCACCATATTCTAGTCGTTGGTTTATAGTACCAAAGAAGAATGGAACTCTACGATTTATTCAAGATATGCAACCAGTGAATCAAGTGACCATTAGAAATACAGGAGTCGGACCAATTGTTGGAGAATTTGGTGAAGCATTTGCTAGTAGAGCCATTTATTCTATTAGAGATCTTTATTCTGGGTACGACCAGTTTCAACTTGCGGAAGGAAGCAGGGATATCACTACTATGAGGACACCTTTAGGGCTGGTGAAAATGTGTACATTACCACAAGGAGCAACAAACTCAGTTGCTCATATGATGAATGGGATGAATAAGGTGCTGGGTGATTTTATTCCAGAAAAGACTATGCCTTTCTTGGATGACATTCCAATAAAAGGGTGTATAGAAGAAGTAAAAGAGGAAATAATGGATCAGAGGGGGTGTCGTAAATTTGTATCTAGTCATATTTTGGATTGTGATAAGATTTTATCGCGGCTTGAAGAAGTCCACTTGACCCTATCAGGAGCTAAATCAACCTTTGGCGTTCGAGAGGTTGTTATTGTGGGGCATTTATGTGGATGGTTTGGTCGTAAACCAGACCCTACTAAAGTAGATGCCATACAACAGATGAAAGAAGTTTGTAGCTCACAAACAGAGGTACGGAGATTTTTGGGAGCTTGTATATTTTATTACATATGGATTCCACATTATGCACATATAGCAGATCTTCTCTATGGTCTGCTACGAAAAGGGAAGAGGTTTAAATGGGAGAAGATACATATAGAAGCAATGCAAAGGTTGAAGCAATCATTGTCTTCTCCACTTGTGCTACGTACAGTAAATTATGAGAATAGAAAACCAGTGATACTTACAATTGATACTAGTCCAATAGCTATTGGTTGGGCACTAGGGCAGGATGATGAAGAAGGGAATCGATTTGCTATACGATTTGGAGCCAAAGTATTAAGTGAAAGACAAAGGTGCTATCCACAAGTAAAACGAGAATTATGGGGGGCAGTGACAGCCATGAAAACTGATAGAGATTATCTAATTGGAGCATCAGTGATAGTGGAAACAGATTGTTTACCACTATTGGGAATGATCACCAATTGTAATACCCCTGATATTGCTATGCTGAGGTGGATTGCATATATTAAGTCTTTAAATCCTAAATTCAAGCACATAGCAGGTAAAAATAATCCAGTGGCGGATATGCTATCTCGGGCTAGGTATGAATAAGAAGAAGATTTAATTGATGATACCAAAGATGTAGGTATTACCTTCTATTCTCGAACACAACAAGGAGAGAAGGAGTATCCAAAACTATTCATGGAAGAACTATATGAAAGAGAATGGTTAGATATTGGATACTATTTGAGCACGCTATCAAAGCAACCAGAATGGAATGATATTTATTTTAAGCAAATTAGGTGGAAAGCCTACAACTACCTTTTACGAGATGGATACTTATGGAAGCGATGTAAAAGGGACAGTGGTATACCACAAAGAATAATTTGCAAGAAGGAAATGCAAGAGCAATTGATTCAAGAATTCCATAATAGCTTGTAGGCGGATCATAGAGGTATTTATGCTACCTTTAACAAGCTTAAAGAAAAATATTGGTGGTGTAATATGTATAGAGATGTAGTAAAGTTTGTGGAATCATGTCAAACTTGCCAAATGTATTCAGAGATTCGACATAGAGACGGGTTACATCCTACATATCCTCTAGCAATACATTATAAATGGGTGGTGGATTTAGTTACTATGCCTATGGGATTATGGCAAATGCAATACTCGGTTTTGGCACGAGAAGATTTATCCAACCAGGTGGAGGGAAGAACTCTACGAACAAAATCCACTGAAGGAGTTTGTAGATTTTTATTAGAGGATGTGATTTGTAGATACGGATGTATTGGAAAAATTACTGCTGATCGTGGAGAATTAGATACATATGAGGCAAGGAAATTTTTTGAAAGATGTGGGATCAAGCTTGCACTTACAACAGCGTATAATCCAGAGGGTAATGCCAAAAGTGAGCGAGGTCATCCTCCGATAGTAAAAGCCATTGTTAAAGCATGTAAAGGAAGGGCAAAGGAGTGGCCAAGATTATTACCATTTGCTCTATGGGCTGATCGTACTACTCACAGTTCAGTAACTGGATATATGCCCACAGAATTGATACAAGGACAAAAGCCTATTATGCCGATTGAAGAGCAAATATATACTTAGAATGTATTACCTTGGCAAGACAATGTGTCTAGAGAAGAACTTCTTGCACTTCGAATCCGTCAATTGGAGAGAAGACCTGAAGATATAGAAAAAGTAATTGTTAAACTAAGGGAGGCACGAATCAAAAATAAAGATAGATTTGACAAGCGACATCGATTAAGGCCAAAAGAAATTCAAGAAGGTGATTGGGTTTTGATGTATGATAGTAGCTTGGATAACCAGCATAGTACTCTTAGAAAATTTTCTAAACGCTGGTTTGGACCTTATGTGGTTGTAAATGTTTTGGATAATGCCACATATGCATTAAGGGAGCTAGATGGAACACACCTTAAAGTTCCAATTGCAGGAAAATGCATAAACTCTTCAAACAACGGGATCAAGACGTAACACATGAAGATATGAGAGAAGAAATTGACTTCTTTACAGATGAAGAAGAAGAATAAGATTTTGAAGAAGATATTGCTGGAGCAATAGTATGACGCCGACCACAACTTCAACTCTTGTTGGTGCATACCGGAGGATGCACAGGTTTGGAGGGGGTGGATGTCGTGTTGTGGTTTGGCTACTATGTGAAAAAATTGTACATGTATATTTAATGTACAATTTACTACTTAACTAAATGAAAGTCATATCAGTGGATTTTATTGGTTATAGGATGTGATTAGGTTGCTAGTTTAGAAAGGATCTATTAAAAGGATTATTATTAAGGTTTATACAACCTTATTTTTTTTTAGTAGTGACTTTTGAAGTTAATTTTATATGGATAATAACTTGTATATATCTTAAGTCACCTATGTTAGACATTGGTGATCCTTAAGATCTTATTTACTTTTTTTATTTGGTGCTTAAAGCACCAAGTATGTAAATCTTATAAGAAGAAGGGTTAGAAAAGGGTTTTTAGTGTAAAAAGGGTAGTTTGGCCATCCATGTGGATGAATAGAGGTGGATGATAGAAATCTCTATTCTAATTGGCCAAAAATCATGCCCAATGGACTTCAAGGAGGCTGCCTGAGGGTTTATTAGGAGTTAGGGTTTTTTTTCGAAGGGAGTCGAACATCAGAGGCAAGGGTCATCAGGTTTAGGTTTTTGGGTATGGTTTAGGTGCAAATCTTGCATGATTTGGACTTTTAATGAAGAAGTTATAGGCGCTCAAAGTTAGGGTGTCGATTTTGGACCTACTGTCACTCTTTTGGGTATATCTCGCGCATACAGAGAGCAATCAAAGATCGGCGACTGAGGTTGGAAAGCGCACTTTCTTGGCTACACTTTTCATGTACAGCTTGATAAAATCCAAGCTAGAATCAAGGAGATATTGCAAGTTGAAGTCAGTGCTTGTAAGCTAAAGGCAGTAAGTGACTCTGCTTAACTAGCGGTTACATTTTGAGCTATATCTTAGTCAATTTGATAAATTTTTGGCTCAAAATTTTCAGGAGTATATATGTTTATGTCACAAGACTATGTGCAAAATTTTTGTGGCATTAGGATTTTGGGTTTGTGAGATATAGAGAAAATAGTGCTCGGGTGTCTCTGAGCTAGGGTTTTAAGCACCTGCTAGGGGTTTTGAGATATCAAACGATCGGAAGTATATTTGCGGTTGAATTTTTTTGTGGTAAAGCTTAAAGGTAAATTCTACCTTGCCTGAAAGTTTGAAGAAAACTGAACGGCTGGATCAGAAGATATGATTTTCTAAAGTTTGGAAAGAAAAACATCCTTTGCGGGAAAATATATTTTTAAGGGTTTTTGTTGCAAATTTGGACTTTTGTACATATTAAAGGTGTTTTTGGGAGCCAAGACTTTATGGAGGTGTAAAAGGTGGATGTATAGAGCCATGATATGATTTTGATATATAGATGAGTCTTTAAAAGGTTTTTAAGGATTTTCTACATATCATAGAGAAAACTTATGTACAAACCTACTTAAAAATAAGAGGTTTTAATCATACAAAACCTTTTTCTTGTATTATCGTGTGTATTTATCCTTCTTATTAAGGAAAAATAATTCATTAGATTTAAGCCAATAAATATTAAGTAAAATTCTCTACAGCTAGGTACCCGGTGTATTCCTAGATAGAAGTTCACGCCACGCGACAACGGTGACTAGACTCAAAGCGCCTTCTAGATAATGATGCCATTCTTGAAAAGAATCCACGATTGCAAGAAGTTCTTTATCATGGATCTCATAATTGATCTCGATTGCTGAGAATTTTTTTGAATGAAAAGCTACCGAATGAAGTTTGTCATCTGTTCCCATTTGTGACAAAACCGCACCCAAGGCAAAGTTTGATGCATCTGTTTCCATAAAAAATGCCTTGAAAAAATCTACACGATACAGGATTGATGCAGAAACAAACAATGTCTTCAAAGCTTCAAATGCTGCTTCCGCTTCTTGATTCCATTGGAGTTTGTCTTTACAAGTCAAATGTGTAAGTGGAGCCGCAACACGAGAAAAGTCTTTGATGAAGATCTGATAATAATTGGCAAATCCCAAAAAGCATTGGATATTTCTTATCGTATTTGGAATCTTCCAAATCATGATTGTTTCGACTTTCTTAGGATCCATCATGAGACTATCATTTGAAATGATGTATCCTAAGAAATCAACTTGAGTAGTGTGAAATACACACTTTTCCATCTTGGCGTACAATCCCACATCTCCAAGTTTTTGTAATACTTGACGAACATGTATTTTATGTTCTTCTATATTCTTAGAATAGATCAAAATGTCATCTAGGTAGCAGATGACAAAATTGTCTAAGAACTCGCAAAAAACATCATTCATGAGATGTTGAAAAGCAGCTGGTGCATTCGTAAGTCCAAAAGGCATGACATTATATTCAAAATGTCCATACCTGGTTCGAAAAGCAATTTTCCATTCATCTCCTTCTTTGATGCGTACTAGATTGTATGCTCCTCTTAGATCTATTTTTGTATAAATCCTAGCTTGATTCAACTAGTTGAGGAGTCCTGATATTAGATGTAATGGATATCTGTTCTTGATTGTGATCTTATTGAGTCCTTGATAGTCAACACACATCCGCAATGGTCCATCTTTTTTCTTCACAAATAGAATTAGAGCTCCTGTTGGAAATTTAGAATGACATATGAAATTCTTGGCTAAATTCTTGTCAATATACGCCTTGAGTTTAGCCAATTCATCTTGTGATAAACTATAGATTGGTCCAAATGGTGGCTGAGTTCCTTCTTTAAGGTCGATTAAACAATCATATGGACGATGCTTTGGAAGAATATCTGCATTCTTTTTTTCAAAAACGTCTTGATAATCTTGATACTAACTTAGAATGCTACTTGAAGTCTTTCTATCGTTGGAAATAGGTGTAGCATAAATGACAAAAGGTGATCCTTCTTCTGCAGCGTACAAGAAAGCTCTTGCACCTACAAACGCAGGTTTAATTCTACTAGACTTGTGATTTCTTACTTGATTAACTATATTGTTAGCTATACTTTTAGAAAAGTTCAGAGTACGAGAAATCTAATCTATTTGAGGGTTGTATTTTTCTAACCATGATAGACCAAGAATAACTGGAATAGAGAGGAGATCTAATTATGTTAAAAATTACGCAACCATTATACCCATTTACTACTACATCTAGAGGAAGTGTTTCATGAGTAACATCTCTAGAAGATAAAGGACGACCATCTATGACTTCTACATGTACGGATTTAGATTTTTGTATTATCTATATTCTATGGCTTTTAGCAAATTCTTCATCTAAAAAACAAGCCGAGGCTCCCGAATCTATTAAAGCAGAGGCTTTGTAATTATTAGGTCCTAAATACACATCTATTATAAAACAAGGAGATGGTTGTGAGGAGAGGATAGGACCTTCATTAGAAATTGTACAAGATCCCAGCCGCACGGTCCTTATTGTGGCTGGACAAACTCGTTTTCCGACATATTGTCTTCTTTGACAGTTGTACTCCTCATCTTATGGTTGCGTCGTTTCTTTGGACAATTTTGAGCAGTGTGTTTAGGTTCTCCACAATACAAGCATAATCCTTCTTGACGACGTCGAGTCTTTTCTTGTTCAGTAAGCGGCTTGAAACGTATAGCATCAATTTGCATGTCCTCAACTTCTGAAGGTACATATTGAGATGTCATTGGTACTGCCACTGAATTATAATGTCGCTGAGGTTCTCTTGTACGACTTTCAGATCTAAATTTGAAAAGCCGATTATCACACTTCACCGCAAAGTCTATTGCTTAATTCAATGTTTGAGGATCGGATAAGTTCAACATCAATTTCTTCACTTCATATTGTAATCCATAGAGAAACTGATTGATGAGTGCAGTATCGTCCTACTTGATATCGATTGCTAGTTATCAAAATTATGAAGCATATAATGTCACTGATTGATTGCCTTGTTATAGGATACGAAGCTTGTTGATTGCAACATGAGTTGCATCATGTTCTCCATACATATATCAAAATTTTGCTAAGAAAGCTTTTAAATTATCCAATATTGGATCACGTCGTTCCAAAAAAGATGAAAATCAAGATAAGGCAGAATCTGAAAGTAGTGTACTAATAAATCTGACTTGTGATCCTGGAGTTGGAAAACTTTGCGGTTGCAATTCAATCACCAGTTGGACTTGGTTGATGAATCCTTCAAAATTTGATCTTGTGCCATCAAACTTCTCAAGTAGACCAATTTTTGGTTCTCTGATGCTTGGACGATGTTCCAATGTAGGAGGAATTATATGGCTTGGTGTAGATGTTGAAGCAGCTCCAATCATATCTATATCTTCATTATTTGGTAACCTTGTTGCTCCTTGTGGAGGTACAGTGAGTTGATGCATTGCAAGCATCAATTCCCTCATTTGCTCTTGCATTTGTGCCATTGCACTCTTCATTTCGGCAAGCTCGGCCATAATAACACTTCAAAAAATATATAACACTACTCGAGATAAGTAACAGGGAGAACAAAGAAAACACTAGGAATAATATCAGTTTAGAAGAGGGTAATCCGCAACTTCTAAAATGCTTGTGTCTTATCAAGAAAAAAAGGGTAATCCACTCTTAAAATCAAGACAAGACAATTCTATGATATTATAAGTGTACTCTTGTCAATCTGTCAAGGACATGAACTAGAAAAAGATGTATAATCTAATGAAAATTATGTCAAAGTAAAGTCACAAAATAAAATAAGAAAGTATGTATATTCAAAAGAAAACTGGAATGGTTATTGCCAAAGACTGGAAACATGAGGACTCTTGCTATTTTTTACAACATAATGTGTCAAAAAGTTTCATTTTTTCTCACTTAGTCTTTAGAATTTAAATCAATTTGGTCTTTATGTTGGCATCTATATGAAATTAATGACTTTAAAAGGATTTGTCTTTGTCTTTTGGTATTTTTTGTTAATGGTTATGACATGCAATTGGCACATTTTTTATATTAAATGATATTCTATAAGACTTAATAATTATATAATCAAATTGATAGAGGAGAAAAACCTCTTATAAGTAGAGGTCTCAAATAGTCAAAATAATGTGTACAAAATTCTTGATAAGTTTGAAAAAACTGACTATGTATCAAGTATTTAAGACTAGTTAGCTATTTACTAGTAAGGTTTTAAGAAATCATAGCAACTTCCAATAGTCATAATACAAAGTATGTATTAATTATCTTTGTTGAAAGTTTTAGCTTCATTAAATATTATTTGTAATCATTGTTGAGCTTGTCCACTATTGTTTCTAATTTTTTTAGGAAATTGCTTGGTGGACACCGCTTTTTTACAATGTAGAGACTCCCTTGTGCTATATTAATAATACACCACTATTACAAGTTTTTCAACAAGTTGGATATTAATGATATTAAAATGTATAAAAATAACAACAAAAAATAATAATCTACAATATAAAAACATCAACAATATAGAAGCTAAGTAAAGTAAATTAATAAATGAAGGCATCTACATAATAATTTCACTATATGGATATATATATATATATATATATATTATTATTATTTATTTTATTTATTTTGATTAGATTATGAGTTTTATATTTTCTTGTATTGTAGATTGTTGTTGTTTTTTGTTGTTGTTTTTATATCTTTTAGCTTCATTGATATCCAACTTATTAAAAAACTTGTAGTAGTAGTATATTATTGATGTAGTATGGAGAAGTGTCTACTTATGAATTTTCTTTTTTAATATCTTTTATACTGCCGTACAACAAAATCTCTTCTAAACTAGGGTTTCACCATAGGATTTTATCCACTTTGAAATTTTGTTTAGCCTACAGCCTGCTTATTATTTTGAGGTAATGACATTGAATAAGTTATAAAAAATAAGTTTATTTATAAATATTACAACAACCAACAAGCTAAACATCAATCAAGTAGGTTGGTATATGTAGAAGAGTAGGCATATTTTATTTGGGAGGTATAGACTTTGAATTCCAAATGTGACATTTGATGCTAAGAATTTAGTATATGGAGATTTAATTTTGGCATTTTTTTTTATTGTGTTGTATTAACACAACTATCAGATGAAAGAGAGAAAGAAAGATTATATTATAAAAGAATTTAATTAAAAATATAGTAAAAAATTACTTTATAAAATATAAATAAAAGTTAAGGAGGTAATAAAATAAATTAGTATTAATACTATTTTTTTTTTAAAAAAAAGACTTCTATTTACTTTATAGAACCATCAACAAGACAAAATAAAGTAGATTAGTAAAAATAATATCATTAGCATCTTTAGGTAAAAATAAAGAATAATTTTTAATAAAAATTATCCAAATAAACCTTAGATTGATATCCAAAGAGGACCAATTATGAATCAAGGTTGAAACTAGATTCTAAGATATAAAACTATACATCCACTATAAATATAAGGTTTTTTTATTGATTAGAAAGTAGTATTAGAAAGTAGAATTGATAGATTTTTTTAATATTTATTTTGAGATTTTTAAGCTTGTAATGACTTTGTAAAAACTTTGCAAAGTTAGGATTTTATTCAAGTCACTCTAATTTTTGAAAAATAAAGTGGATTCATATTTTGAAAAATTTTGTGAATTTTATAGCAGATCTATAAGTGAAAATTTTTGAATTTGTGAATATGATTTCATTAAATGCATGTTAAAGATTTAAGCTTAATCAGATGGTTAGATCAACAATTATTAGAATTTAAGTAGATTAGTGTTTTAAAAATTGGATTTTGAGGATTAGTGAGGATTTTTGTAATTTTGAGCAATTTGCTAGTTAGATTGAAATGGTTTTTTTTTAATTAATATTTGATCTAGTTTACAACATATATGTAAATTTTTAGAGTAAATAAATAATGTAAAAAAGAGCTATTGATGTTGGAAGATTGACATCATGGTTGGAGAAGGAGGACAATTGACACTTAAGGAAAGATCTTTTTTTTTCAAATTTATAAGTTTAATAATCTTCAAATTTTATGTACTTATTTTTTATTAGTAGTTTGAAAAGTGTAAAATTTTTGAATTAAGATGAATAGTTAATTTAATAATTATTGAGGTTTTAAATCTACTATATAATTTGATTAGAATTTGATTAAGATTTATTTAAAAATTCTTTAGGATTTGATTAAAATTTTATTAAAATTTACTTAAGATATATTTTGGATTTTATTAGGATTTGACTATAGTTTTATTAAAATTTGTTAAAATTTACTTAAGATTAATAAGGATTTGATTAGAATTTGTTGGAATTTATTTAAAATTTGATCAGGATTCAATTAGAATTTACTTAGGATTTCTATAGGATTACTAGGATTTATTAAAAAAAAAATAGGATTTTTTTATAATTTTTTAAGGTTTTTTTAAGATTTTTAAAAAATTAATTAGGATTTCTCTAGCATTTCTTTGAATTGATTAGGATTTCTTTAGGATTTTTTTTAGATTGGTTATGATTTCTTTAGGATTTAATTAGAATTAATAAGGATTATTTAAGGTTTATTTGGAATTAATTAGAGTATGATAAGATATATTTAGGATTTTCTAAGGTTGATAAAGAATACTTAGGATAATTGGAAGCTTACTTAAGTTGTTCAAGATTACCGAAAAGGTGTTTTTAAACACCTTATGCATTGTTTTGGATAGTAAATCCAACTTCAAGATAAGATCAAACCTTTCTCCTAGTTCTCCAACTTCTACCTCTCATGTGGCTTTGACCTTTGTTCCTAAATTCCCAATTAATGCAGGCAAGCATAGATACAAACGGGCAAATCAAAATTAAATCAATAAAGCTACATAAATAAATAGATGAAACAAAAAATTGCCTTGTACCAATGTGGGGGACTTTTTGTCATGTCCCTTGGTCACCAAGATGGGAATGCAGTAATTATGATTTTAGAGTTTTTTTTAGGACTCAGTTCTTTTTATTATTCTTTTTTTAGAATTTTATGGTTGATGGAGTATGACAGAGCGAAGCCAGATATCCTAAAGAACGTTGGACAAGCTATTACAAGGGTACCCAAAGGGTGTGTAATTTAAGGAAGAAATTGATAGAGATGGGAGAAGGTGTGGATTGGGCAACTACAGAAGTACTGGCTTTCTGTATTATACTTCTCATTTGCTTCTGGTCCCCCCCTTTTATTTTTTCACTGCTACTAAAACCTCAGAACTACTACAAGACTTTATTTTAAGAAACAATTCACTAGTTGAAGGTGACAACACCGTACAAACCACTGCTAGATGGGATAGAATGATTTCATGAAGTACTTAATAAAAGCGCATGGGTAATCACGACTTTGGGCTGTCAACTATTTACAACTGAAAAATTGAAAAGCACAAACTAGTTGGGTGTAGGATCTGACGTATAACACTGTAATGTCAGGTTCTTATGTTTATTGTTTTGGCATTTTTGTAATACTCATTTGAGTTCCATAACAGGTAACCATGTACGACTTAGCGGGCATGATGTGGAGAGGGGTACTTTCAGCCATCGCTACTCTAAGTTACATGATCGGAATACTGGAGCGAAATATTGCCTGCTTGACCACATTGTCATGAATCAGAATGAAGAGCTATTCACCGTCAGTAACAGGTAAGAGTACTGTGATCTTAATGACTAGTAAGTTCAACCTACTCGTCATATGTGGAATGTATTGGATTGCTCCATTGTGGGGTTTTATAGCACCTTCAAATACCATGTGGGGTGCCTGAAGTGAATCTTTATCTTTTTTGTGTTGCATTTTCTGACTTCGCTTTGTTTCACACAGTTCGCAATCTGAGTTTGGAGTAGTAGGGTTCGTGCTGGGCTGCTATATGGAGAATCCTAATTCTTTTGTCTTGTGGGAAGCTCAGTTTGGTGACTTTGCTGATGGTGCTCAAGTCGTTCTTTATCAATTTTTAAGCAGTGGAGAATCAAAGTAGCTTCAGCAAACAGGACTTGTATGCACGCTCCCTCATGGGTATGATGGACAAGAACCTGGGCATTCAAGTGATCGTCTTGAAAGATACCTCCAGGTACAAGATTTACTTACTCTGTGAGAAGGAGGTTTTGATATTATTGTGAACCTTGGATAGCACCTTGTCAATAATCTGAATCAAATTTCAGGGTTTCCTGATAGATGCAGGTAGCAAATTCATGTTACTCTTGCTGTAGGTCGAGGCATATCCTTCCAGCAGAGCCTGGCTCAGTGCTTAATCCAGATTTTGCAGTCAACTTTTGCAGTATTCATTTGGCATCTCTAGTTTAATCATACGAAGTTAAGATGTACAGCGAGCAGTGCCAGATAGTGTTCATGCATATAATTCTGATGAATAATGCGTTATATCCTCCTTGAAATGTGAAACTGACACTTATTCGGTTTTTCAAGATGAGTGATGGCTACCCATTTGCCGTACCTGAAATGGATCCAAGCCTGAGACGGAAAATCCAGGAAGTAAATTGGCAGGTTGCCAATATCACTACACCTGCTAAGTATTTCCATGTTCTTCGACGACAAGTACATCATCTTTTTCATTGATTTAAGAACCCTTGATACAAAGCAGCTTCAAAAAGAATATAATTTCCAGGCGATTTTACTGATGATATGTTTAGTTTTTTGTACTATTGCAGCCGTTTATGTTGAGTATAGTGGTAGCACGAATTACTTCGATGAAGTGTGTGCCTATAAGCTTGTTTTGCAATGATTCACTTGAGAAATCTTACATAGTAGCAGAGAAAAGTCTGAATTACAACGAACACCTTTTGAATGGTTGCAGATTCAGAGACTTCCGCAATCCTCTAATCATCATGTCAACCAAGAACCTTCTTCGTCATAGGACGTGTGTGTCAAGTCCTTCTGAATTTGATGATGCTCAAGGACATCTAGGTTTTGATAAGCAGGGTACACGATTCAAGTGTTTGATCAAGGATAAGGACGATCATGGTCAAGTTGAGAGTATTCGTCGGCTTGTTCTTTGCTTGGGCAAGGTAAGTGGACACTGTCTTTCCAGTACGGATGTATGTGTTTTGTGATATTTAGTACGGATGTATGTGTTTTGTGGATGTTGATGATCGAAAATCTAAGTCTTGTGATGGTCATGAGGAGTATCTGCTTTGCTATGATTTAACATTTTATTTTATTTTAGATTGTAAGAAAATCATCTGTGTGAACATCTTAATTCGTTTATTGCTCCTGGACATTGTGCAAGAGTGCACGGGCTGAATTTATGATGTTGGTATTACGTGGATTATATGCGATTTTAAAGTGAAAGTTACAAATGTCTTGAATCGTTGGGTCTACTACAACCTTCATGAGGAGCGCAATAGAGAATATGCCAACGATGTTACCATCTGCCGACTGGAGCAGCTCTGCCCGGTTTCCTATGAACTCTTTTCTTAGAGAGTTGGGTTGGGGGAGTTTTAGGATATCAAGTACGTTGGTCTCCCACCACCACCAGCAACTGCTACAGGTTTCGGTAGTGTCCATGCACGGGAGCAAGTTGAGCTTGTCCAAAAATTCATGCAAAAGACACCCATTAAGTTCCCTTGACTGCTTCCATTTCAGCAATAAGTTTTTTAGACGTCATCTAAACATCGATCCTGTTGACATCCATTGTGAATGTCCAATTATTACAGCTCCATGCATCTCAAGCATAGGTACGTGCTTCTCAAGAGCTCATGTTCTATTACGTCCAATTAGAACTCTTGTTGTTAGAATTGTAGGGTCACATTATGGGTTGTGAGAGTGGTTGGAACGTGAGTGCAGTAATTAAGCAGGTGCTAGAGCCGATTCTCCAGGTACTGAGTACTGATTGCACCACTGTAGATATGCAGGCTATTTAGAAAGGCTACTTTTACAGCTCCTTGTCTGTAACATTCTATTTGAAGTGAACCTTCGCATGCCTACTAAATGGATCTTGAGATGATTGTTGAGTAGGTAATACATCACTCCTAGTACAGAAAGCTCTAGAGCTTGATCATATTATTTTCAGTGATTTTGTATAAATTGCATGCAAGATCTGTTGAGGCTCTCGAGGGAAAGAATTCATTACATATGAAGTAGGGTAGGGGCAGACTGATGGTAAAGCCTTTTATGGAAAGTTTGTCGTAATATGCGCTTGCATGTACTGATGTAAATAAATAAAATATTACTAAAAGAAAATTATGATTATTATAAGAAGAGTTGAAAAAAACCTTCAATTCCCGTGCATCTTCAATTTCAGGTATTTTGTATTCATGCAAGCATATAGAAAGGTAGCAATTAGTTATATCACCTGTGTTGAGGATTTGAAATGGTTCAAAGAGTCAGGATCAACTCTCTCATCCTCCCATAGACACATGGATGAACAACCCTGCTCCGAAATTGCAGTGAGGATTTCTCACACACTCAAATTTTGACAACAATACACAAAAGATTACACGAATGTACATAGGAGTCGTGACAAGGATACTGAGCAATTTCTTTCTTATTGGAAGACGCATGTAAACAACACTGTTTGCCACTTACTTCCCAAGTGGACACAAGGAGAAAGGTATGAAAAATTATTACACATATGATCTGGAAGAAAATGGATAATATTACAATATGGCACATCACGTTAATCATCTTTAATTGAGTAGTCTATGGTCGTAGCAATCCAGGATTAGATCAAAAATGGTTTCCACAAGGAAAAAACTGTGGTCCTCACACTCATCCATACGATACAACATCGTCAGTCACAGGTGACTACACCTAACATTACATCCCTGGAGGACACATCTGGGGTTCTGTCTCCAGAGATTCCACAACACCAAACGGAGAAAACGTTAGTCAGCACACACAAACGAAGCATCGCTGCAAGAACATATAGCAGGTTTATTACAGGATCAATACAGTTTACACATGAGATATAACCAGATGTCCAAAATAAAAATCAAAGCAACACGCGGGGATTACTAAATCCCATTACATACGACATTATATAAAAAGATAATTGTCAGGTACTTCAGCCACTTCCGCAACCAGTGGTATGCTCGGCTATCTTAACATACTAAAGTTGCCCGTTCTATGTGCGCATCCTAGACACAGAACTTGATGGTAGCACAGAGCCATCAGGCATCGCAATGCAGGCTAAGATTGTGCCATAAATCCGAAATAGTATTCGTGTAAACATGAATACCAGGACACGTCGGCAAAAACAACTGGAATTTCAGGTTGTTCCCGACGGTCGGCTGATGGTCAGTCGACAAGTAGAGATTGGTAATCGCGGTCGGCAAGTCCCACTTTCTATCACAGGGTGTTAGAGCATCAAGTTTGCTCATTATAAGTTTGTATCACCGAGTCCCAAGCGAACTCCATTTCATGATGAAATCTTCAAGACTAAAGTGTCAAGGCAGTAGCGTTGAACTAGGGTCATTTCTGGAAATTTTTTATCGCCCATCCCACGGTATACAGCGGGAGTTGATTTTGTGAATGGTCGATCGATTCTTTCATGTTAGTCCTCGAGACCTCTGAAGCCGACAATCTCCAGAAAGAGAAGCGCTCCTAGACTTCCAAGACTTGGTAGAATTCGATCACGCCTCAGCTGATTACGAAAGGCATCTGAAAACATCGGCATATTCTTAGTCTCCCAACTGATGTCAGGAGCCTTGATTAGGCCAGTTGGTAAGGCCAGTATCATTTCATGGTACCCGAGTAAGAGGGTAACCTTCCCATCTCAATCGTGGGAGTGATCTTTGAATGACAAAAGTCAAGTTTGACTGGATAATGTACCCAGATAAATGTGCAATCATATCTAAGTTGCCAATTCAAGAAATGGTGGTCTCCTTAGATTGCAGCAAAGGCAAGGACGACTTCAAGAGATCAGTCGTATCAAAAACTGTGCTGCCTAGACGTTCGGGTGGCCAGTAGCGTAACACAGAACGTCCAAGAATATCTTTAGTAGGAAGTGGACCCCTGCACGAGACATCGCATCATAACGTCAGTGACCTAGCATGAATGGTTTACACTAATCTAGAACAGTTCTCTCACAAGTTTAAGAAAAGCTTCTCAAAACATTCGAAGACACTATATTGAAGCCATCAGCCAACAGGTCTTACTTATGTGTAATATCCAGCGAGAAGAGAAAAACATACCAGACGTGGGAATCCAAACTGTTGTTCCTATTATCCCCCATTACAAAAACGTGATCCTCTGGTATTTTCTGCAAATACGGTTTAACACATTCTTGCGTCAGCACCCACAAGCTAATGCTTGAACAGTAATAGAATGTATAGAGCTTACAACTAGTTCCTAGGATTCAACACAAAAACATGGTGTACAGATGAGGATTCGTACAATGGGCGCCATATCATACGCAAGTGGTTCGGCGGTGAAGTCTTCTGTCCTGATGAAACCATTAACGACGAGCTGACCGTTAATCACCTGAACAAGGTCACCTGCCATTGCAACCACCCTTTTGATAAAAACTTCTCCAGCGCTGTAACCCTTCTCTTGCAAAATTTTGGGAGCCTTGAAAATGACGATGTCATTAAGACTAGGCTTCCTGAAGAAATACGAAACCTGCAGAAAGAACAAATTACACAGTGGATCAGCGGGTGCTGCAAAACCAAGAGACGGCGAACAAATAAGGAGGAGAAAGACAAGTTTTTGCAAGTGCGAATGCGCCAACATTCCAAACATGCTAACGACTAATCAAATAAATAACTCATGCATGAAAAATTGCAGCAGCAAAAAAATTGAGAGCATACCTTCTCGGCGATAATACGGTCGCCGATGTCGAAGGTTGGATACATGGAAAGGGACGGGATGAATCGTGGCTCGGCAACAAACCACCTGAAGAGAAGCGACACCGTGAATGTCATGATGATGGTCTTGCCATCCTCAGCAGTCAGGTTGAACCACTTGGGTAACCAACTAGACTTTTCATTCTCCTCGGTATCATCCGCAACAGTGATGGTATCAACCGAGTTCTCAGGAACTTCGATGCTTGTGACACTTTTAACAGATGCGCTTTCCGGTTCATGCACCTGGCTACTACGGGCAGCAGAAGTGCCACTACTCCAGGGATACTGGAAGATGGAAGAGCATGGTAAATGCTTCATGCCCTCCACGAAGGAGCACTTCGAGAAAGTACTCATGAAGGCTTTGCGGGATCCGTCAGCGCCCATAGAGTTCGAGAACGCGGCAGAAGAAAAGAGAGATCTTGTGGAGGAGGTGGGAGGGGAAGGCGCTAAAAATTGATTACCTCGGCTTTGACTCAAAGGGGCGGAGGTATTGGATGCTGGCGCAGAGGAGGAAGAGGTGAAGCCTGCGACACAAGCCGCAATCTTCTTGTAACAATTCCTCTGTGTACTCGAAACTGCATGTGTGGGTGCTACGTATTGTCTGAACTCTGGTCCCAGGGAAAACATTTCCGGAGGAGCAGTAGGAGCGGCACTGCAGGCTCCGTGCGTGAAAGATTCTTTCAAAGGGGAGTAGGCACACCTAGTGCCACCTCGGTCTACATCGAAATCGCCCCTGGAACACAAATTCTTAATCCTTACAGCCGCAAAGAAGCCCCTCACGCTGCACTCTCGGGGTTGTCGTCCCACGAGAGTAGTGCAGGTATACATCATTTCGAATGCCATGATGATAAGCTGAAGCAGACACTTGAAGAACAGTGAAACTGTCCGGAAGTTGATAGTGAGCAAAATGAACAGGATTACAAACGTAATGACATCGCTAAAGATTTCCGAGAAACCTGACCCGTCCGTAATACCCAAAGGGCTCACAAAAGATTCGCCATTGTCGAAAGAAAAACCGAGTGACTGATTACTGTAACGAGAAATACCGACGACTAGGCGAAACTGTTTAATAAACTCTCTTCAAAGTGTAGTTCTCGTCACGAACAGTACTTCCCAGAATCAATGACAACGTCCTTCCCTTAAAAACGGAGCTTAAAGATTCCTTTCACCAAGCACTAAACCAACCACAACTACGCTTCGCGAGCAAGACGATGGCGCTAATCTGTTACAATAAATAAAAACTTGCAGACTTTGGTGAAAATCGACGGCAACAACAAAATACCCCCTCCTTGAGTTATCTTTGTCACCAATAAGACCGTGACACAAAGTTATCACCGTACAGACAACTAAATGTTCTTCCAACCTCTTAGAAATTGCAAAAAACTCTTTAAGTCCCGGCAGCCTTGAGTCCCCGCTAGTCTTAGTCCTGTAAACCTGTCACGACGCACTGAAATGATAACCCCAACTCGCCCCGAACAGGTACTCTTCCAAGGTCCTCCCAGATCACTACCAAATGGCTACCAAATCCAACGTCAAAGCACTCGATAAATCACCAGTATCCGACAGCAACTGCTTCTCCCCGATCGCCAACCTGTGACCGATAGACGGGGCCTTGACAGGCCCTTCACCTCTACAGCGGGGGCTCCTCCCCCAAACGCACACAAGGGAATAAGCTCCATCTGCACTCAGACGGGAAGGTAATGGTTTCAGGAAGATGACGCTGAGCCTCGATGGATGATCGTCAAAAGCTCAGAGCCAGCCCCGACACTATCGCCCGTCCGATAGCTTCATCCAACGGCTGTGGAGAGAACTACTCCCCGCCGTCGATTCCAGAGAGAGAGCACGAGTACCGAGAGCTTGCGCATCTCCAACGGCGCAGACCGAGGATCACCAATCTGACGACGATGCGTTCGATCGGACGGTCCATTAGAGTCTTCTTTCAATGCTTTATTGACTCCCTGTTTCCGCCCAACCCAATCAACCAAACATTCTTGAGAATTGATAGGTTTTTCGTTTCTGATAGAATGCCTTAAGTCCAAACCCCAACCTGATATAATTTATTTCTTTTCAAATGGCATAGAAATACCAACAGCTTCATGTGTGTTGTAGAAGTTTCTCAAGGTTTCCATAATCCTGCCATCACCTTGAGTGGGGGCAGTGGCGAAGGATATGCCTGACACATGAAAGCTGCTTGGAGTGGGCGGGACCGAAAACAGGCTCTGGAAGCGAATTCGGGTATCGTTCTAATAATATCCAGAAATTTTCAAACCAGCCCCGGGAAGTGCCGCAGCTGAAACGTGACTTGGGCCACAAGGAAGCAGCTCGGTTACCCTCATAGAAATTGCCCAACTACTGGAGAGACCTTGGATGAATGAAAAACTCACCTATACGTGTCCGCGTGAATGTCTGCGGCCACGTTAGCACTTTCATCTATTTGATCGCAACTGAAAGTCTCATCGATTCCTTTCTGTCTAATCGCATGGACTCTGTTAGCCTTGATCCATAAAGACGAGGGTAGTATGTTTCTGAGTGATTTCGAAGGGATGCTTATTTGACTTTTGAGGCAGGTCATGAATGGATGGCCTGGCCTGGCCCGGCTGGGCCTAGTAATGGATGCCAGGCGTCTGAAATCTGTCGGTGGACAGAGGTGCTGGACACCAATGATGCTCAGGATCAGTCGGGATCCTGGTTTCGCATTCTTTTTGTTCTTCTCCGTGAAGCTTCGGCTGCGGCTTCCCGGAGAAGCCTCCAGAAGCCCTCGCGAAGCTTTGTCAAGGAGTCTGTCAGTCTCTTATACTCATTCTCTCTCTTGCTCTCACTCACTCTCTCTCCATAAAGGCAGTGGAACTCCATTCTCGTATGTGTTTGTGACCGTGGTGGTCTCTCGTTCCCTAGATTCTGCTTTTTGTTTGGGACTCGAAGCGGTAAATCAGCCCTTGTGGGGCATGGTCCATCATTTTTCAGTATAAGTAATGTACAAAATTCGCTGAATGTTATATTCTTTTTATTTTCCGGAGATGTATCTACAGCTTTTTTTTTCTTTATTTTAAATTTTTTATTTTTATGTTTTCAAAATAGTTTGGATGTGATATATTCCAAGAGCCCGGAAGGATTTTCGTTATATTTGTTGGGAAGGTGTTTAACTCTACCTATTGATTGCTCACTTGGATTCTTTTTTGCATGGATATAAACCAGGCTACATCATTTGATTTTTTCAATAATAATGTTACTTAAATATTTACTCTGCGATGATGTAAAATATTAAGGGATTAATGTTATACTTTCATGACGTGTAGTGTACTCGTACTCATCTATACGATTTTTTAATGAATAAGTAGTTACATATCACGAGGATCAACGAAATGTAAGTATATTTTTAATCCTAGAACAGTTGCACCATACAGTTGTTAGCAATAGAATGACATCTACAACCTCGTCAACAGCTTGATACTAAAAGAAATAAGTATTCTTTAAAAAGAAAAAATACAGATAAATTTAATAAACAAATCAATCATTCACTCGTTTCTCCATTCTTAAACACAGTTAATAAGGAATCGTGAGAATCACGTAAAGCCTAGATTGTAATCACATTCAGTTCAATTGCTCTTCAGAGGTAAGATTATAACCTGATTCTCATCTCCACTCTTGATCTTCCAGGAGCACATCCCTTTTGGCAAAACTTAATCTCTTCGTGCAGATGGTCTAGAAAATTAAGGTGTGTATGACATAACGTGCCTTTCGAAACCCCAAACTTAGCAAGCTGTGGTTATTGAGGAAGCGAAGAGCACAGGGATTGGAGTCGAAATCAGAGGAAGGAGCTAAATCAACAGTGGTTGTATGCACAATATATGGTCTCAAACCAACTGTGTTGGGACTCTTGGTTTGAAAAGCGAGCATGACTTCCATGTTCACCGGAAGATCTTTTCATGGTGTGGAGAACATCGTCCACTTGCTCGCAATTTAGCAAAGGATAACGATACGGTTAAACATCTCCAATCGAACCTGCGGAAAAAGTAACCATTACTGATACGAGTGAGGAACCCTGTGAAGCATCCATTCCTTAAAAAATTGACTTGACTTGATTGTCGATTTCCAACGAAGAACTTCGAATTGCTTAATTAAATAATGTTAAAGATGCAACACGGACTTTAAGTGGTTCGACACTACAACCGAGAACCACAATCGGCCACTCTCCTTGGACTATAATATATTATTTTATCCCGTTACCCTCATCTTTTATCTCTTTGCATGCCTTTATCTTGTAGCTTCATATCTTTTTTATCTTCTCGTTTTTTTTTTGACACGTTTGGATGAAGGAGCAGCGATGGCTGAGGCGAGCTTGTACCGCCATGCACGCTTTCCAACCAGCTGTGCCAGCTCGTCGCTGAAGCGGTGCCCGGGGAGCTTTCCTCAACAAGCTTTGTAGGTTAGGGTTGGATTCTTTAGAGCTGGTGGTTTCGGTCTTGACGACATGGAAGGACGACGACGACGATGACGACGATTGCGACCACAACGACAGCAACACCGCACTAGGTGAGAATTTATTTTCAGCGCTGCCAATGTTGACGTCCTACGTCAGTGTCATGACGTGGAAGCATTCTCAACGACAACCGCAGAATGAGGTTGGAAATTTAGAATTTGCTTCACCAGCGACCAGGAACTTTCGGTAGAATTCGTAGAGAATTATTTGGTGCAAAATCTCGGGGGTTTGATCCGCCGTCTTCAAATTCCTCTTTGAACCGTCGAAAACCCTAGAATTTATCAAAAACGCAAGAATTTTTCGCAATGGAATCGAAGACTTAAGATGTTTTTTCTCTTTTCTCTTTTTTCATTATGTTTGATGAGTTTCCACCACCTTTCCATATGAATTTCACTGCCTAGTGAAGAAGTGACTTTTTATTTTTCATCTAAATGGAGCAAGAAGTCAAAATTATCCACTCATGTTTAAAATATGGAAAATTAATATTTTCCTTTTCTTTTGAAAAAAAGTACATATATATATATATATATATATATAGGCACACACACACACTTTTGTGAGTGGGTGTGTGCGTATCTAGAAAGCTATGCTTAGTGTGCGCACATGAATGCTATGTAAGACGTGTGTACAACACTTGTTTGAGATATCTGTTGATATGTATATCGCAATGCATCTCTACAACTTGCACATTTGAGAGATTCTAATATAATAATGTTACTGGAATTCTTGAGAAAATTTCAGAGTGTAAACATCCGTTCTGAGGATGGGAGAATATGAAGTATTTTAATATTCAATCAGTGAAATATTTTGAATTTAGAATCAGTCATATAACAAGAGGTGATCAGCATTTGCTTAAAAGAATGTTTTATAACACATGTTTTCAGTAAGCCAACCTCTAAGAAATTCCTTTCAAGAGGTGAATTAGATCTGGGGTTGCTGATTAATAAATAGAAGCATGATTGTGTAAACTCTTACAGGCTACAATTGAAACCTGAAGACGTGAAAAAGGAGCATTTCTTCAACTCAATGTGTTGAATCACATTAACCCAATCAATCCAATCAATATGCTGAAGTAAGTCGGGACTTGATCTCGGCTTTGAATCGCAAGCCCTCGACCCACACCTCCTAGAAGAGCTCAAAGTCACAGTCAACTATGGACAATCAACACATTGTTCCTCAAACCAAGGGGGGGAAAAAAATATGATGTATCTAACATGCTTTTATGTATCAGTTTCTTTTATACAGTAACGATTTTCTAAAATGAGTTACCAATGTTAGTAAATTTGAAGGCGAAAATCTGTCCCTCTTCTTAGCAAGAATCACTGGGATACTCTTGTGGGTGGTCCTCCAGGTGACCGCAAATGCAGGCCTAAATTAGATGGTTTAAAGGCAATGGTACATGAGGGACTAGTGCCTGGAGCACTCGGTGAACCATGCTCGCCAGGCGATACTATGGGCCTAGTAGACCGAAGAGCTCCACCCTCTTGTTGGTTTAGCTGAACTGATGCTGAGACGTACATTTCCGAGTGCACGATCTCGTTGGAATATTGACTAGCTGCAGGACATACGGGTCGCAACTTCTAAGTAAAGGTCCTCTAGGATAAAGCCAATGGATACCAAGAAACTAACCCATTTTATCAAAAAAATAAAACCAGGAAGTTGAGAAGAAGCATCAACCGTGCATACGAAAACTCAAGGGCATGAGAAAAGAACCAAGAACCGCACCTCGTCGGTTTCCCACTGAAGTTATTCTTCGTAAACAATCTCGGAATTCCAATAAAATTGCTCGCTCTTGTTCTGCATGCAGAAGGGCTGCTTGTGGGGAACCCGAAGTGCTTAGTTCTTCTGAAGCTAAGCCTCCTATTGGAGAAGGTGGGGCGGTGAACAACGGGTCCTTCTCGTCACACATCAACGCTAGGGTTCCCGGAGACATAGGTCTTTGTGGCTTATCAGCGTCTTCGTCACCAGGACCTGTGGTTGGTACTGCCCGGTCACTGAACAATTTCTCCGCCTTCTGCTCATGGTTCCTTTCATCCACTGTCCAAGCCGTTGGTGCGGGTTCCAGTGAAGCGTCAGTTTCATCATTTTCTATCTTCGTTGTATCTGATAACGAATGTTTAGCTGCCATAAACCAAACCAACATTCAGAGAGGAGTTTTTGGAATACACATTTGTATCATTAAAGCACACGAGTAAGTCGACTTGATCATACAACAAATGTAATCCTTCAGGTCTCAAAGTGAACTGAACTGGTAACTTATGCACTTGAAACAGCAGTGCAAAGAAAATTTACGAAAAAAGAAAGAAAAAAGAAAGAATAAAAAAAGTGATACTTTCTGTCTCTATTAACTTAAATAGACACCATTTGAATGTAATTGCAGCTACAACCAACCATAACCACTGAAAAAAGGACTGCAAAAAAACCCTTAAGGTGCTATTGTTGGCCACATCTGAGAGCAACATACCTAAAATTTCTTTTTGAGCTTCAGAAGAAACGACAACAAGAAGCTTGCATAACTCATGGATGGCCTCAATTTGCACAACACCTGCCAGTAATGATCTACAGCGCAGGAAGCAGGTTACGTTAGTAACCATTTCTTCATTATCCTGATAACTACAAGCACCTGAACACTAAAAGCTCTTCGTCATACCGATTTGTTTCCAATCAATGTAGAAATATTTAATAAGTTACATGGACCGTAATGAAGAAAATGATTTTCTAGTGCCATCATGACTTTCTACTTTCTGTCATCACTCAATAGAATGTGAATCACCATACATATCCCTGAAAAGTAAGCTCAATTGTTGCCCATCCTAAACAAACGACATGAGATAGAATATGATTCGGAGAGTACTTGTGGATCGGCTTGGCTGATGGCACAGCCAGTGAGACTCCTTGACTTGCAGGTGTGGAGGCAATCGTGGAACTCAGTGCAAGGCTCAAAGAGGGAGCGGTTCCACCCCCTGGTGTTAACTGCAATAATTCAACAAATCAATATCAGATATCTGGAAGTTTGAAATATTTGACTTTAGTACAGATATACAAAAGGTGCATATGTAAGAAGAACCAAAGGGTGGAGAATTCAACACATACCGGAAGTATAAGTGAAGGACACGATGTAGATACAAATTTAGACGATACAAAATCTTGACTAACACATCAAAGATTTTTCAAATAATCAAGTTACCCCAAAAGCTGAAGAGATCTCGTACCTGCAAAGGCAAAGAAGGTGTCCTTTTCACTGAAACCTGCTCCTTCAAACCAGGTCCAGAAAATACAAGCTCGTGAGTTCGTCGTTTCTTCAGAAGAGGTGAAGGAGACAAATATGCGGGTGAATTTGATAAAACTCCACTGCCTCCCAACGGTTGCATAAAATTCACACTCATGTTGTGGTCTGCTTGAAACAACGCTCGTCTCTCTTCACTACCGTCGAAGTTTTTGCAGTCAACACATTTACAATTCTCGGAACATAGAATATTGGCTTGGAAGCATTCGCAATACTTCTTGAGGCACCCCGACTTTTTACAGTGGCACCCTTTGTTGTGTTTGCCCGCCAGAGGATGCTCTCCAACATCCTCCTGCAATAACCAAGATACTATGAGTTTCAACCACTCGCCCAGGTTCAGAAAAATATTGAAACGACGGAATATAATTTGGTACCACAGAAAGAATATGATTCATGATTTTAAAATTGCAATGAATTTCCTCACAATACCAGCAATTAAAACAGTCTAATTTTCCAGGCATTTTATTTCGTGTCAAACGTTCATTATTAGCAAGCTTCAAGATTTACTGAACTAAGTTAACATACCCCCGAGTCTCGTATACCAGGACTGCTAAATATCTTAGGTCGAAATGCATTGGGATTTCGCTCTAAGGTAGCTTCCACTGCTTCCTGACGAACGATTTCATTCTCCACATTGTTGCAACAGTTTACACAATTGCAACCTTCACAATATGTACCTGAGGCAAAACATTCACAATACCTGTTGCATCCACGTTTTCATATACTCATTGTTAGAAAATCGCACAAGTTCTCTTATTCACCCTTGGATCAGAATGAGCTATCTGTTGCACAATAAAGGCTAGAGACAACCAGCAAGTACAAAGAGGCATAAAAATGAGAAGGCTACGGCTTAAAGTTACCGAGTTAGAGAGAGCAGCACCTTTCAATGAACAAAAACCAGTTCTGAAGGTAAATATAATGCTTACAGTTTCAAGCAGCGAGAGTTTTTGCAGTTACATTGCTTGCACTTCTTTGGCGTGCCATCCTTGGCATCAAAGGACCTTGATCGCTGTCTTGGAGACTCGTGCTTTCTGATCATCCATCCGTAATTCGAACACGTATACATGAATTAGCATTGAAATATGCTTATTTATTTGATTTAAAAAATCTACGGCTGAGGGTTACAGGGCTAAAAATGCAATGTCTCAGAGCCCATCTAAAATGCCTTGAGATCTAAATCGATTACTCACCTCATAGGGATTTTTCATTACAAAACACAATCTTCAGTTAAAGGACAGGCAATTAGTCGAGAGAAGAAACGAAAAGACAAATGAAGGCTTAGCGCTTCTAAATCCTAATTAGTATGGAATAGGGAGACATCAGAACTACCATGTTACTTGGATCATGTACATAGAAAAAGTTAAGTACCGTACAAAGAAGGTTGAGGTGTGCGGACAGAGTTGTCTGCTAGCCCAGCAGGGCCTCCATACATGGTTGTAAAATCAAGCTGCCTCGGTACAGCTTTTCTTGTGGGATGATCTCCAACTTGAGAAGTTTGGGACGGTGTTGAAACTGCCATAATCACGTGGGATGGATCAACGTCCATCGACTGTAAAACAGGCCTACAAACCATGATAATGGAACAACACAGTCTCTTGTTAAGAGATGCTCGAAATGACATCACGTGTAGGCCGTCAATTGAAGTACTAAAGCACCAACTATTGATGAATTTAATCACTACATCAATTAAAAGCTTGTACTAATCAATATTAAACATAAACCTACAGGTATAGCATTCATTACAAAGTCCTTAGGATTAGAAGACTCATAGTTTAGAGTATGCAACTGTTCACGAGTTAGAGTACAGAACATGCTCTTTACAGTAGAGGATGATACAGTATAACTTGGTTCCTTCTTATCAACAAGGCACAATCCTTTAGGATCAAACCTGTATGTTCTTGCATGATCACTACACTTACTGCATATCCTTCTTTGCTTAACTAAAACAGTATCCATCATCACATAAATTCCCAATTACCAAAACTAATTATAGGACACGGACTGAAGAGTTCTGGTCTTCGCAATTGAAAAATGGAAAATGCTAGCATAAAGGTTCCCGGAGAAGCGATTGCAGTGTACTAAATCATCTATCAGTGTTACCTTGGCATCACTGGAGACGCTGGTGTAAATGCCAACGGTTGGTTTTTCACTTGCTGAGAAAAAACTGCAAGAGTTACGGGTGGCTGGCTTCCAGGTGCCACACTCCCTGCAAAAAGAAAGCTGGCATTTATCCACAGTGATAACTAGAGCAATATATTGCCATTAAATGAGTGTGATCTACGACGTTCATTCGAATCCCCATATCTACTTGGCAAACAAGTATTTCTTGATGGCACGCATACGGTTCAAACATGCATAATAAATACCAAAGCTTTGCCCTCCGCAAATGAACTAGCTGTACCACACACTAGACTGTTTGTCAGAGCAGAGACTGTAGTATAAGGGAAATCAAGAGAAGGGGAAGACTCCAACCAATGCGACCCACAAATGAAATAATTGACATGAGGTTTCCAGTTCTAGTTCGCTAAGTATCTGGCCGATGATGCTCACTAAACCCATCTATGTGTGTAATTCTTTGAGACACTCTACTTGAACACCGAGTCGATTTTCTAGGTGAAATTAATGCTCAGTAGTTCAAGACAAAGTAACCATGCAGCAGCAAGAAATGAGTAATGGGGCTCTGTAACAGCGGGCTATCTACGATTCCCTGAAAACTTAAAAGTTTCTAACACGGACAACAAAGTGAATCGGAAGAAGAAGATTAAATTGACGTTCATGGTACGACAGGAACTTCAATTTGAACATAAGAAATTTAGAGGTGACATAGTTAATTAAGGTTTAACTTCATGACCTTGTTTCATGCAGGAAGTTGCTTCTGAATGGTCGGCAAGAAGTCTAGGGTTAGTAAAAAAAGAAAACGTTTAAAGCACACAAAAGAATCGGACAGCAAATGGCTAAAGAAGAAGTACTCATACCCGGAACTGCAGTAGGAGCTGGCGGGGACTCATGAAGATCTGAAGCTTCTGTCACAGGAGTGTCTGACACTTCCATAGCTGTTGATTCTAGAGCATCACCCATAATGAAGGTGTTATGCTCGCCCTCGACCTACGCATAAATGCACAGCAGTTCTGAAAGCACTAGTGACCCACGCCTTCTCTCTTTCAGAACCAAAGTCCTGCTTAATCCTGAGAAAAACACGCCCCCTACGTCTTTCGTGACAATCCAGAGTGCAGCAACACTGAGCAATCGTATTCCCTTCGCATTTTTCCCTCCACACCTCCTTATCATCGCACTCCAATTGAATCACGTAATTCACCTGCACCTAACGTTCTCCAAAACCTGAAAGCATCCGCTCCCGATAAATTTACCAAAATCATCGCCACCTCACTTCCAAATTAATACCGCCAACGTCCTCGAATAAAATCCACCTACACCAATTCTAGGCCCTTCCTCGGGAACTCACTCGTGACGCTCCTCGCTCCACTATAACGCGATCACCAAACCCTAGCAAACTAACCACCTCATACCCCGAATTTCCATCAACAACAGAAAACCTTCCCCTCCAGTTCATGCCACACAACGACACCGCTCCGGGAACACGAGAAGAATAAATAATAATAATAATAATAATAATAAATAAATCGCGAGCTGCTTCACACAATCGACCGCCTTGAAAGCTCGCAAAGAATGAGGCAGCAGACACGCAGAGAATTGGTGTGGCGATGAGGAGCGAAGAGGAGGGGGAGGAGGAGGAGGCAGACGAGCAGGCCGAGGAGGGGAGGAGGGGAAAGCGAGAGAACGAGAGAGGCACCGCGCCTCGAAGAGACTGAGGTTTTGAAATTCGGCCGAAATTTTCAAAAGTGTGAGATATTCCCGGTGAGGGGCCGGACCCGTGCTGTACGGCGCGGGGAACCCTTGGGATTACCCTGCCACCCGCGGAGGGGGTTTGTTGTGATTAAGCCGCTTGGCTCTTATTCTTTCGTTGTTTTTTATGATTTTGTGTGTGACTCACGGTGGGTGATTTCTTGGACTTTAATATTAAGTTTTTTTTTTTTTTTTTTTTTTTTTTTTGGGGTTCTCTAGTATTTATTCGTCATCGGAATCAATTTCAAGCTATAATTTTTTTATTAAGACTTCCTTGCGGAGAATTTAAAATAATTTTAAAAAACTTTTTTTAGTCTTGTTTGGTGGAAGAATGTCATATGCTGGTAATTTAATTTATTATAGAATTATTTTATTTTTTTGTAATAGTTATTTTTGAGATTTTGACAAAGAATATTATAATATATATTTTATATCATAGGTATAATATTGACAAATATGTAAATTTTAAAATAAGAATATAAAAAATACAAATATGATAAAAAAAAATATCTATAATTTAAGATAAAAAATTAAAAAATGATTTCAAATGAAAAACTTACAAATAAAAAAATAATTTTAGATTATAGCAATTAAATACAAGAATATTTTTGGTTAGAAAAGATTACACAAAGCATTGTAGAAGAAGATTGTAAATAACAGCAAAAAATAATGCAAAGAAATTAATTTAAAGTTTTTTTTTTAAATTTGTGAAGAAAGAAAATATTTTAAAATTTATATTTTAAAAAAGAATAACAAAAAATAAGACTATATATATATAATTATAATTTATGATTTAAATTATTTGGATTTTCTATAATAAAAATAATATTTTATTTTTATTAATTTTTATTATATAATCTAATTTTTTATCAAATAATAAACATTCATTTTTTTCTAAAATATATACTTTTCACTTTTTTAATAAGATAATTTTTATATTTAACCACATATTAATTTTAAGGTTTAGTAATGTCAACTTTTAAAACACCAAATAAGTTATAAATGTCAATTTCTTTGTGATGCATAAGGAATTATACAAAATTTGACAAATTTGTAAAACATAGATAAAAAATAAATCTCAAAATAACCCTGTCTTTATCTTTTATTTGTACTTGATTGTGAATATTGTTTCTTAGATATCTTTAAAATAGAGACATTTACATTTTTCTACTACATGATGCATAACTATTGTAATACACTTCTACTTATTTGTGGCCTTTTTAAAATAGTTAATATATTTAAAAAAAATATTAGATTTGGATAATTTTTAAAATATTTTATTAAATAAAATTACATAAATGCAATAATATTATAATGTTGTTACAACTTTTAAAGTTAAATTAATGTAACATAAAAATTTAAAAATTTAAAATTAATTGAAATAATAAAAAATGTATATTATTCCATCTATAGTATACATCAATCCTTTTTTTTTTGCATCATGCAATAAATTTTTTTCCTAAATAAAATTAGACTAATTATAAATAATTTTTGTATTGAAACCAAAATCTTGGAATTATTTTTTGTGGTGATAAGATAGTTGATGTAGACACAAAGACATTGTGTGCTAAGAAGTAATAAAATAGACAATATATTATTACTACTAAGTATAAATATTTTAATGATGAGTTATAGTTTAATAATGATAATGATTATAATGCAATTTTTATGTTTAGAATCCAAAAAACAATCCAATAAACCTAAGCTTTATTGCTCACCTTGTCTAAAGGTTGCCAAATACTGCATTACAACTTCATTTGGTCAATTCATTTGTAAAGGAATAATAAAACATTATAACATTTATGCAACAGTGGTAACACAACAACTTAATGTCTGTGCCACTAGTTGTAATATAACAATGTAGATAATGTATTGTACCAAGTGCAACAACAATTAGCAGCCAAAGTTAGATAACTTGATTTTTTAAAATCGAATATAAAACAACCAAGAATTTGACAACTAAACTATCAGTACTTTATACAAATTATCTCTCAAATTACAAGACACAAGAAATGCACATGAACATTGAAAAGGGAAATAGAAAAAAAACCAAGGTCATTAGATGATAAAATAGAGGTTAAAGTTAAGGTTATTTTGCTACTCCAAACTCTTCACAAATTACCGCTAGTTGTCAAGACCAATAAATTTTGCAATAAGTTATAACATTGTTGACCTAGACTATCAGCGAGAAGAAAGTCATAAATCCCAGTGCATCTGGACTGCAACTACCACTTCCAGTAAAAGTCCATCATGTCTTATGCATTTCACAATGGAAATTTGAAGGAATTCAAAATATATCAAACATAACTTGCTTGTATTGTCGAAATCCCAAAACAGAAAAAAATAAAAAAATAAAAAAATCTACACCAATGCCTGATTGGAAGAAATGTTGACCACCACATTCACACAACAAGAATATAGTGAATGTCCAGACGTTTCACGTCATTTGTATCAGTAACATCCAGACAGACTATATAAGATTATGTTTAACATTAAATTCGAGGATACTTACCCGCTCCACACTTCTGTTGCACATCAGAACAAGCTGCGGCACCTTCATTACAAAGAAAGAAAACCACACCAACTCAATTCTCAATAATCATCAGAAATTTTTGGAGGTGGTGATATCAATTTCGGCATTGAGGTGAGTACTTTTGCGCCACAAAATGTGTTGAGCGCGATAAGACCTAATCCTAACTGAAGCATGTCTATGTTTCTTGTCCTACATTGCCTAAAGAATCCTGTTGGATTGCTAAGAATTTGGAGCTATTGAAAGTGGAAAGAGAACCTCAACCTTGACCTGAATCTAAGCGCTGTCGCCCCTCTTCTTGGCGAAGTAAGCGTCTGCACGTGCTTGGTTCTTTGAGTATTGAGCAGAAACCCATTTCTTCTTCTTGGGCAGAATTTCGCACTCGCATCCCAGTTTCTCCAATTTCTCCTCAGCGGCAGCAGAGATGGCACCAGCCTTGATCTTCACCCTAAAATCAAGCTCGCCATCGCCAAGAACCTTTAACGGTAGCTTGCTGTCACGGCCCGAAGGGTTCAAGACACGCCTCTCCTTCAAAGCTTCGAGCGAAACCTCCTCGCCCTCTTGGAAACTCGCAGCAATGTCGGTCAAGTTCACTGCCACGTACTTGGGCAAACCCGCTCCCATGCCACCGGCGATTCCTCTCAGCTTCGGCAACCTCCGGTACAAGGGCATCTGACCTCCTTCAAATCCCGGCCTCACGCCTGACCCAGACCTCGATTTCTGCCCTCGCATACCGAACCCACAACTGGCCCCCTGCCCTGCCGCGATACCACGCCCCTTCCTCTTCTGTCTGTGCCGGCTCCCAGGCTGCGGCGACAAATTGTTCAACCTGAACCGCTGATCCACCTCATTGTCGTCCTTGGCCACCACTGCAGTTTTCCTCCCGTTCGCCACAACCGTCAGCTCCTTTCTCGCGAACCTAACCAGGCTCACGCTACCAGGCACTCTCTGGAACGACACAGACCCGCTTAGAAACGAATTCTGCAACATTTTGCTGCTCATTGCGACAGATTTTTGCGCCAAGGCGGGCGCCGAGATAACCATGGTGGGCGAGAGAGCGGCTGCGGTGTGCTGCTGCAGCAGAATGTGATCCCTGCAGACTCTGCGAAGGAAATAGGACGCGGCACAAGCTTCAAGCTTGAAGGGAAGGGCATTGCAAGCACAACCTCGCATTGTGCACCACGGTCATGGGGTTCAGCATGCCGTGCCCTTTGCCGTGGATGGCTTCCGTTGTGGATAAGGTGGGGATGGGTCTAGCTGGGTTTCGTGGTCTGCGTTCACACTCGATCTCAATATGTCGCTCTTTTCCTCGATGTTATAATTAGATTACATGTAAAACTTACAATTCTTTTCTGTTGAGTTGATGCTTTAAGTGATCAACATTCGCAGGCTTATTCTCTACCACCAAAACGAAGCTGTTCATTGAATGTACTTTGTGTTCCATGATTGACATGTACCTATATGTGCATATATGTGTATATATATATATATATATATATAAAATGTGACTTCTACAGTTTGATTCTTGTTATCATGAGCGTTACATAATGGTATTACTATATGATATGCTGCATACAACACCAAGGTTTGAGTGCTGTAGATGAGATAGTGAATCCAAGAATATGATTTTTAAATCAGTGATGATATTTTGTATTTTTATTCTCCATGATACCTCACCTCTTGGAAGACCAATTTGTCGTCTTAATTTGCAACTTAAACTTGATTCTATCTATGATTATGCAATAACATGTTCATATGTTATAACACAATCTTCAACTGGTAGGATCAACCTTTTCACCTGTCAGTTCATTCACAACCAATAATTTGGTTTCTCTTTTCTTTTATTCTCTTTTTCCCCCTTTTTTTTTCATTTATTTATTTTCTAATTTTGGTTTGGTTGTTTTTGTTCTTAGTGTGTGGGGGTTACATAACAAGAAATTATTACATAGTATTATTGTGAACTCTTGGTGTAAAAACAAACCCAAGACCCAAAATGAGCTTTGTATTAATGAGGAACACTGTGTAAATATACATTTTTAATAGACAGAAATGCATGCATGGAATAAAGCAGCAAATTGTATTCTTTTTCAAGATTTTTAAAAAAATATGTGTAATAATATATCTTCTACAAAACCTTGTTGTGAGACAAAAGGGATGGTTTTTAGACAAAGCATTAATGTTATCCAATGTTCATGAATGATTAATGATTTAGAGGTATAAATCACATGCTCAACCATTCTTCTTCAGTTGAAAATACTAAATTTTTGATAGTAAAATGATTTATTTAAGTACATGATAGAAATATTTCAAGTTACTAAAAAATGTTATCTTAATTTTACAAATCTATAATTTATTCTATTCTTACGATACAAAGTTTAAATTTAGAAATACATTGGTTACGGATACCATCTCTGAACGTGTTGTTTTGTTTTGTTTTGTTTTTTTTCCATCCTTGTGGATAAAAATTCCTGTAGAAATTCCTGTAAAATAAATTTCCTGTAAAAGGTAAAAAAACGCTTGGATATTTAGCATTAAAAGGCAATAATGGAGGGAGCACTCCCCTGTTGAAGTTGAATCCACAAGAGCGTATTCAAACAGAGGCACAAGACGAGACACCAGCGCCGATTCCGCACAGAATGGTCATGGAAAATCTACAGAGGGGAACCATTGGCGAGCGATCTGCTGCTGCCACTTGTGAGCCTCTGGCAGCGCCATCTCGCACCCGCTGCCCGCAAATTTCTTCTCTCCCTTGCCATGTTCCCTCACCGCTCCCACCAGTTCTCATCATCATCAACATCTAGCGAACGCTTGATCAAACGCTGGGGTGTTACCTGGGGAACCAGAGAACGTGGACGACGGAAACACGGGCACTTGGGGGCAGCGTAAGAAAGAAACAAACGCTGCTGCGGAAGGTGCGTCTTCAACTTATGGCATGGACATGGGAGACGGATGCGCCATTGTTGCTCATTGAAGGTCCAGCATTCGACGAGCTCTAAGCGTGATTGATTCGTGTAAGTTTGCAATGATCAGCAGCGTCATGCCTCTCGGGTGTAGTTTGTAGAAGATGGTGCGTTTTAGAGCAATGAAGCTGCGGGGGTTTGTAAGTTGTAGCTGGGAGTTCGGGTACTGAGGGAGGGGTTATGCGCATGACATGGTGAGAGGCCGAGTTGTGAGTGTAATTGAGATGCAGCTCGTGATTCAACAAGCTTTGAGGGGGAGCTATTTTTGTTTTTGTGATGGTGTAGCAGAGGGGATGGTCATTGGAGAGAAAAAGGAAACGTTGATGACGACGTTGCGGGTATTTCGTATGGTTGTGACATGATAAGAATTTTAGAGGATGTGAGTATTTCGGTTCAATTGATGCTTAGTTTTGGGCTTGTGTGGAGTTGCTCTGCGGATGATGACCGCGTTAGACTATTTGGTTCTCGTTGGTTTTGATATGGTTTTGGAAACGAGGGGAATGCATGGGAACATGGTGTCTTATGGTTGAGGGTTGTATGCGAGCTCCGTGATGCTATGTGACAGACGCATTGATGATTGTGATGCACTCGAGGCCTTATAGTTCCGATTGATGGACGTACACGATCGCAGTGAGTATTCGGGTTTGTCTTTCGTATTGTCGGTTAAATTCCTTTTCGAGGAGTATCGTTGATATTTGTGGCGTTTCGAGCTTTAGCAAGCTGGACACGTTCGAAACTTGTGGAGTTTTTACATATCTCCTCCCTAAGGGTCTTCATATGCTACCTTGCATGTATTTCGTTGCTTGTCTCGCTTATCGATGCATCAGTTGTTTCTCATGGCATTTGAGATGCTAGTATACGCTGGGTTTTAAAATGTGCTGGAAAAGGGGAAGCATGAAGGCTGTTATAAGTAGCTGGAGGTTTGTGTGAAATTTCTAGGGTTCGTTCAGTATGCATGTTTAAGATCCTCGGGAATGTCAGTGCAGGTGTAGCACATTGCGAGAGTATTCCATATCTACAGTTTTTTAGTAGACGCAACAATTTCCGTGCGCCTTTATTTTTTTAGGATACTCATATAATCCAGTGTACGGTTTCTGGATGCTGAAGCGATGAGGGAGTTGTAGTTTAGCATTGCGTAAGACTTCGACAGTGGAGTATAACAGCATATCTGCAAGCGGTTTCAGTGGAAAACCTTGTCAAGATGAAGACGCACATTTGATATTGTGCAGATAGAATTGTCGGAAGCCCTTGAGTCCTGTTCTAACGAACTTTTAGCGTCTTAGGGCTTTTCGGGTTGTACTACAATGATGTGAGGTGTTTGCATATTCCGTGCAGCATATTCATTTATCTTCTGAAGCTACACAAGCGTGTGAGGTGAATTCTCCCCTGCAAACTCCATCGGGTGGAGCGTCATGGCAGGACCTGTACAAGAAACATTGCCACCGCAGCAGACCGCTAAGCGCAGTGCAGAAGCTGATCCTGAGTCTACCCCACTTTCCAAGCGTCCGTCTGAAAGTATTGAACAAAATCAACAAGCGCAACCTATGGATGCAAGTACTAATGTCAGTATAATGCTCTTTGCTGTTTGGATAATGGCTTTGATTCTTACAGTTATAACCCTCTGTTGAATCCTACGCTCAGAACCCTGAAGTTATAATTTTGTTGATCTTTGCATCATCTTCAGTTCTGAATTCACCTTCACATTGATGAAAACGCATGTATGCAGGTCAAGGACGATAGACCTGGAGGTTCTCCAAAACAGCAGCAAACTGTAGGTGTTTATTCTCCCATTTAAGACTGTTGTGTCGTTTGTCTTCGGATAGTACATTATTTGAGAGCATTAATTGCCGATTGCTGCATGACGTTGTTGTGAAGGCTCTCATTAACTGGCCCGAATTAAAGAAGTATGAAATCAGGGAAGAAGACCTAGCCTGAGTTCCATGATGGCTTTAAAATTTTTTATTTGCTCGCTGAATTTTGTTCGAAACAACGTCGATGTACTTTTCAGGCCGAAGAAGGAAAGACTTCTCCAGAGCCTGTAGTACCATCTACAGAGAATGGAAAATCTGCTGCAGAGCATCAACCTACCAGTGCTGAGATGAATGGCAGAAAGACTCCTGAACAACCACCTCCAAGCGATCAGTCCGGATTGCAGAATAAAGAAGGAGAAGCGCCTAGTCATGGACCAGATCCAGCGGTAGTTGCTACGCCGGTAGCTACAGAGGCTGCTGCAAAGCAGCCAGAAGCTCAGGAGGTATGTGCGGCGCTGCAAGGTTGTCATTCACCGATGCAGAGACCTTTGAATTCGTTTGCTTTTATCACTTTCTGTTTCGTAGCTCAAATTTTCTTATGAATGTAATGAACACTCAGATCAGAGTCCAGAGGTTAGAGATTTGAGTTCAAATACAGGCTCTGAAGTGGATGTGAGTGCATAAAGAAGCTATGCCATGATATTGTTTGGTTACGGTGCATTGATGTTGATGGACTAAGTGGTTATTTAGTGCAATTTGCACATGATGCGTATAGTTCTGTCTTTTCTGTTCTTTTAATGGGATGCTATTACTTTGTAATCCGTTGGCGAAGATTGTTGCGCAGAAACGAGCCGTAGCAATGGAAGCACCCAAAACCTTAGCAGAGGATTTCCCAGCAAAGCTAAGCAACGTTGAGCCTGTGGTGGAGAATGCATCGAAAACGAAATCCCCTAATACAAGTGTGAAATCTACGGGTGAAGAATCGACTCAGTCACAAGTGAAAGATGCTGTGCCGCAATCTTCAGTAAGTGCACTATATAAAGTTCATTTGTAAAATCATGAGTCTTTTCAAAACTCTGACTGAATCACCTTCGCTTCTTATTTGACTGGTTGCTTGTTGCAACCGACGTTTATCTATGGTAATTATGTTTTATGATGAAAGCGGTTGTCTCATGATTGTATATTGACGTGAAACTTGGTTCTTGTAAACAAAACCAATTGTGGAAAGAATTATTCGTGGAAAAGAAGATAATGATTACGGGATTAGATGTCGTCAATTTGATCGTGTTGATCAACGTAGGGTGGTGTTAGCCCCTTTCGTACACATCTACCAATATCTCCGTGGTTTACCAGTACTTTTGTGCATGCTCGTGGAACATGCCAAAGAGAGCATCCTCTTCTGGGCTCTTTTAATCAACCTTAGTAATATGTTGGTGCAGACCCAGCCAACTGAGGAAAAAACTAGGGCAGCCCCAGAAAAGGATACTGAAGTTCCTACAGCGGAAACTTCGGTCGAGGTTCCTCCCCAACAGCAAGCTCCTGTCCAAGACGCAGCGTTTCCACCGCCCGTGGCAACCCTTACTCCTGCCAACCCATTGCCGCAGACAGCATTGGCTCCGTTGATCGGAAACATCCCTCCACAAGCTGTGGAAAGTCTGCGAGCGGCTGCACAGCAAGCTGCCAGTGTACTCCCTTTGCTACCCACACAGGTATTTACTCCCTTTGAGGAAATCACTATGTGCGGAATCTTTTAAATTCATGTACTAGTCTCACAGCTATCTTAGTCCATTTCCAATGTCCGAAGTATTTCTGACTTCCGACGCTAGAATTTGCACCATGTCATTCAAAGTTCACTCAAATGGATGGTTTGAGATCATCATAATGCCGGAGGATGTTTTAACTCATTAAATGCTGTAATTTGTGAATGAGGTGGTTTAGGGGTATGAATTTGCAGAGTGTTTGGGTGCAGTGAATAATTGACATAGATTAATGCATTGAAATCTCGACTGGTTCAAACGTTTTTATGTTGAGCAAGTTGGACAAGAGTAGGCTGCAGGTACACTCCACTGGTTTTTGATGCAAATTTATGTTCTGATTCTTATCTTTTAGGAGCTTCTAGGACAGCAAATCTCTGTTCAAACTACCAATATAGATCCCGCTGATCAAGGTGTAGCACCTATGGAGGAATAAGGTGGAATTCGCGTATTGCTACATCATCGCCGCTAGGAGGTATTGTGGAGAGGTGGTCAGCATCCACAGATTTCTATGCAAGGAATTGAGAGCTTTGAGTGCAACCCCCAATGTCATCATTTTGAAGGATCTGTGCCAATGGCTTGGTATTGCTAAATCTTCGAGTCCCATGATCTAACTATTTTGCGCTTATCTCATAGGTTTGAAGATTGGAAGTCGAACAATCTCATGTGAGGTTTTGGCAGTTCTGCTTAGACGGGTTTAATAGCTAACCACTTGAATATTACAGTACAGTGTTTGGAGGTAATTTGGATGCAGGACTGTGCTTGCATACATTTTGTACCGTAGTAGGAAATGTGAAGTTATTAGAAGAAATTTGAAAAAATATGTCAGTTATTAGAGACGTTCCAGGAGTTTTTCCAGTAAGAATCCTCATGTCACAGAACTTTGATGCATTCAATGCAAGCAAGGAATTGTCCGATGAGTAGCAGTAACAAGTGTAAACTTTCCTCATTGATAATGTGAGGATATGAAAGGATTGTCACCAAAATTGCAAAAACAACGTTGTCCATTGGATTGTTGGCTATTCAAATCATAATCAAGCATGTTTAGTTGGATGGACAGGAGCAAGGAAATGGTCAACTTTACGTTTTCATGAAGCTTCAGAAACACACGCCAACGCTTAACTGTGCAATGATAATGAGCTATTCGAGCTGGGAGAATGTCCTGATCATGCATTCTTGCAAATCTACATTCTCACAAATTCACTATGCATCTTCGCTCACTGGGAACCTAAAGAATTGCCAGACAAGGAGCTAAAGCCAAGCAAAATGATTGTGTCACCAGTGTTCCCAAACTATTGCTTCCTTCAGTGCATGCCCTAAGATGTATCTCCAATGATTGTCAATGCCACACGTGGACACTCATCATCTACACCTGCAATATTGGAACAATTTATGCCAATAGGTGAATATACTTAGGGTGCTGTTTATACAGATGGTATTACAAACAGGCTTGCCTATATTATGAGTTAGGAGTACAATGCACCTAGACACCACTCCATAAATGGATAAATATGCAAATATTATATTGTGAATGGAAAGGAGAGCATCATATTCAAGAAATTGGAAAGTGGGTTTGAAGATTAGAAATTCAATGCATGAGCATCTTCACAGTCATTCAAATGGGTCACTAACATAGCTATATGGGTTTATCACCTTCATTTAGCACTTTTGATGCAATAATTTTCTTTTAGTTACAATGGAACTTGTGTGTGTATGTGTGTATATATCTATATATATAAGGTTTAGCACCTAAAAATAAATTTATATGAGATATTTTAAAACACCAAAAGGACAAAAAAATACATATCATAGGATACAATGTCTTTTTATATCTCCCTTATATTTATGATTACTAAGGCAGAAAAGATAAAAGCTTTGACATCTTTAGCAACTTCCAACTTTGTTTTGATGTAAATATTACAAATTTGGTCTAATTTTGGTGCTATTTTTTACACTTGATAAAGTAAGTTATGTGCATCAACAATACTTTGTTTTTGGTAATATATCAAGAAAAAATCACTTGTATATATATATATATATATATATATATTTGTTACAAGAGTTTTTTTTTTTTTTTTTTTAATAAAAATATTAAAACATCAAAAAAATAAAAAAATAAAAAAAAATCAAAAGAAACAAATAAACAAAAACAAGAAGTTTGAAAAAAAAAACTAATTCAAATAAAAATTAGATTCTATTTTAATTTTAAAAATATATATATATATATATATATATATATAAGCTTTCTACAATGATGCTAACTTTAATGTGTTATAATCCACTCAGTACCTTCTATCACTATTTAGATGTAAGAAATTTATAATAGAAATTATTCAACTTCCATATATGCAAAATATTTATAGATATTATTGGGTCTAATTGCCCTTCTATCTTCTATAACCACCACTTTGTCTTGAATGTTGAAAACAAAAGACATGCACTTTAGGAGATGCTTTGAAGATATATACAAATATTGATTTTTAGAATTAATATTGTAAATAAACTAAAACCAAGTTTTGAATCTTTGTGCCTTCTAAGTTGTAAAAATTATAACTTTTAACAGTTCTAAGTAATACATGTCACAAATTCAATAGACCTAGAGTATGGAATAATATCTTATATTCTTTTATAAAGTTTTTGAAGTAAAAATTCATTACATTGCTTCATATCTAAAAAAAGAAATGATTTTTTTTCTAAGAATAATGAATTTAGATTTATAATGTGAAACAAATCTCTTACTCAATTGAAAGGGAATTTGTGTATGTTTTTTTTAATAAGCATGTAGTTAATATGTACTCCATTCAAATAATAAATAGACAAAATAATCTTTAATAAAATAGATAAGAAAATAAAACAAAAAATACAACAATGTGGATACATACACTTATATTAAATAGTTTAAAAATAGATTAATAATGAAAGAAAAAATATATCTTTTTGTTATTACAAGCAAAAGAACTATCCAAATAAATCAATAAAAAACCAATAAAAAACCTCTCTTATTACTCATGTCAAATTGTGTGTGTAAATTTCTTCTTGGTCTTCTATATATATATATATATATATCTATATATATATATATCTATATATATATATATATTAAAAAATAACTTCTATTTTTATATTTTTAAAATCATATAAATTATTATTTGATTCAAAATTAAAAGTTTATAATCTATAATACATATAATTGAATCTTTAGAAATTACTCCTCCAAAAATTAATATCTTCTAATAATTAATATTTTATTATAAAATAGATATAATAATATGATAAATAATTAATATCTTTGATATCTAATAATTAATATAAATATTGAAAAAAATTAATTTTTAGAAATGGCTCTAAAGTAGAAATTTAATAACTATTGCTTCTATTTTGCTATGCAAAGCTCCATTTGAATATGTCCAAGCACTTTTTGCACAATAGATTGGTCATTTTTTGTCACATTAAGCATTTGAATTGTATTCCACAAGCAACTAAGTTTTTTTTCCTTGGATATAAGTATTTTTTTTAGTTAATTATTATCATTGATTATTTCATCATAGACATTTTTTGCACAAGTAAGGGCAACAAAATCCTTATCCAAAATCTCCTCATGTACAATTTGTGCTTCCTCTACAAGATTGAGCATATTTGCAATTGACACACGATAGTGCACTAGAAGCTGATTAATTGCTTCTTCAAGTTCTTTTTCAAGTTTGATCTTCTTGAAGTTCAATTTTGAACTTTGAATCTTTAAATCTTGTCCTAGTTTTGAAAAATTTGGTGTGAAGAAAGTAATTTGCAAATATTCCAAAGAAAATATTATTCTAGATTACTTTGATCCATCTCATGGCAACCAATTAGACATCTTTATAAATGTTTTCTTCTTAATATTCATCTTTGACAATTGCATCTTGAAGTTGTTAACAATATTATTTTTTTTTATATACTACAATAATATCAACATATACAGATTGGATTTTGATGTTGTGTTTGCAAGAAGCATCAATAGTTCAATGTTTGTCAATTTTAAATCCCTTTTAATATGTGATGAGACATTGTCCAATACAAGCAACGCTTTCATGCTAAGTATTTTTATATCATTGTTGAATATTTGCAACCATTCTTCAAAATAAAAGTACAATCATCTAATCTTTTTAATTATTTTGGTAATAAAATCTAAGTTAATTGCTACTTTGTCAATTGAACGCTTGCAATTTTGTAATATGTTTAATAATAAAAAACTCTCTTTGATCAAAATCATTTGCATTGGATGTAAAACCAATTGTGATTTTGATTTTATTCTTCTTGGAACCTTCAATTTAACATTGGACAATAGTTTTGTCAGGTGCCATGTTATAAAAGAGTATAATTTTATCTATGTTGAATATATTTTGAAGTTCATATAGTGCTATCATTGCTCGTAGTACAAATATCTCAAATTCAATGGCTACACTATCAACAAAACTACTTTCACTATGCGACTTCACTCCTTTGAATTTGTGGCAACTGTAGAACTTCAATAACCAATTGTTGAAAAATTCAAAGACCATATTAATACCCAACTGGTTGGCAAACTTTTATATTTTATATTTTTATTTTTATCAAATCACTTGACAAAGCTATTCGGTAAGCTTAACATTGTAATACCTAGTTTGCAAGAATAATATCCAATTTGAAAAAAGTAGCTATGTGGATTTGTTTTCCTACAAATTTGGCTTATTCCATATTCTTATATTTACTTCTCTTCTTTAGAATATTATTGATAGTGCCTTAAAATAGAGCTTTAGATAGACTAAATTATTTCTTTGTCAATTTGGCTAAGTCTTTCTATCAAATTTTAAGATGGGATTGTTTGTACTCACATAGTTTTAATTGTTGTTTGTTGGTTATATTTCTTACAGAAAGATGTGGCATTATTAAGAACTTGACATGAAAATTTTGTTGGTGAGAATAACATGTATTGGAAGAAAAGAGAGAGGGTGGAGAGAAGAAAGAGAGGGTGGAGAGAAGAGAGAGAGAAGTGGAAAGGAGAGAGAGAGAAGTGAAAAGGAGAGAGAGTTGACAAAGTGAGGAGGTTTAGATTGTAGTCTTTGGACTTGTAATCTGACAAAGTGAGAAAGTATAAACAAGTTAAAGTATTTTTAGACTTTGAAAGTATAGGTTCAAGTGTTTTTCTCAAAAATGGTTGTTGTTCTTTTGACTTGTTGCACTTTAGGAGAGAGGGGAGAAGTCACACGTCATACATCATTGTGCCAAATCCTAATCCTACTATCATATCTAATATCTTTTGCTAATTAATCCCTCTCTTTGCAATGGATTGCATTAATTAGCAGAGGTTTGATTGTATATGGTTTGTATATGGTTTGCAGACAAAAATCATAACCACCCAAAATCAAACCAAAACAAATATGTATTATGAAGACCTCATGTCACTAAGTCCCATTGTCTTGTTCTAGACCATAAGCCGACAATGGCCACTGCGCAAACCCTAATTCTGGTCGTCCACGTCGACGGAAGGCGTCGTTCGTTGACGAATCCTCGGCGTTATCGCAGCTCTGAAGAGCTATGGCGAAGGAAGCACAGCGGTGTCGTTGAAAATGTGGGCACAGCGCCCATGGATCCGAGTTGAGCACCATGAGGGTCGCTGCTTGCGTGCTGGGTCTGCTCACTGCACCTTAGCATTTGCAGTTTCGGCGATGGAATCGTCCAGATTTTGTTTGAGGTGTAGTTTATAGTAAAGGGGCATCCAAGCCTTCGGTGGGGGTATCGTCACTCTGGCGACTTTCGCTCGTGTGGAGAAATAGCCCCACCACGAGTGAGCCGCATGCTCGCACAGCTTACGCAGTCTCATCAGTTCGGCGAGTAAATGCGACATTCCGTAGCGGAGCTACAAGCATGATAAGTGGTGGCTTGGTCGTTGGGCTTATCTCAATTTGGGTCAGGGGCGTGCTGTAGGGTTACAGCTCGCGATGTGGTCCAGGGGGAGGACGACGCCCTGACCTTGTCAAATGGTCGTTGTGGTCCCCCTGGTTACGATCACGTTCTAGGAATTTACCTTGCCTTGCTATTTGCTATCGCTGGATCAAGTTGCGGTGTATTGTATTGAATGAAGTTGAACATAACCCATTTATCTGATGCCAGCAAACGGTGCAATCTCCCAACAAATTTTCCTAGCATCATGCCATTGACACTTGCGAATTTTTAGATTAGGGTTATGCTCTCCGTGAATGCTGCATTTCAAATTCGAGGCTCAATTACATTGCCCATGCCAGGATATAGTAAAAAATGCATCACTACAGGATTTTCACGTTTCTAGATTAAATTTAAGTTTGCCTGACCAATGTTGCAGCACGGTGGTCGAATTGAATTGATTTCAAAGAGCACCTTGACGTATTTTTAGTAAATTTCACGACATGTTTGTGGGTTTTTTGATGTTGGAGAACTTTGTGGTTATGGGGCCTGGAGTGGATGAACTGGTGTCATTGGATTTCTGTTCTGGAAATTTTGATGGCCCTTTTGTTCGAAAAGGATGCTGTTGTTTTCTTGTGGACTATTGCAGTTTATGTGTGGGGTGTGAGCCAATCACTGGGCGCTCTCCGTACTTCGCTCACGAGTTTCCAACTTGCACGAATCCCGATGCAACACATAGCGGCTTCAGTGCCTCGAGACCCGACCTTGTCGGTTGCCGAGCGGCAAAACATCCCATCGTGACCATATCCATATTGTGCACAATCGTCTCGAAGCTTCAATGTCACCACCTTATCTTTCCTACTCTTGTGCACTCGCCATCCCTGTTCCTTATCCTCACTAACGATCTCGTGCAATTGTTTTCGTCTTCACACCCAAATTGCGATCTACTCTCCGCTTTCTTCTAGTCATTCTCTATCCTGCACCGCCTGCTCTGGTTCTCCCCTCGTAGATTTTCCGACCTGCAATGAAGCGGTGATGTTCGTGGCATTTGGAGGTATTGAGCTTGTGAATGGACGTAATTTTCGCTATCCCATGTGTGCGCGCACTTGAGGACGGTGCTTCATTCCCGTTTAGACTGGGAATAGTGTAGCTTGTTTGGAGAACTTGGGTCTTGTGTTACTGTTGCAGAATGTATATAGGATTGATTGACTCTGGCATAGAGAGCGATTCTATTTCGAAATCTTTACTCTTTTACACTTACATTTTCTCTTCTGATGTCTGTCTCTACTGACATCCCTGGAATTATTTAATTTAAAAGTCGCGTGGTAGGTTGAAGCTGCACTGTGAAAGGATCCAGGGGATCGAGCGAAATTGAGTGTTTAGCATAGTTTCGTCTTTATTTTTATTTATTTATTTATTTTTATTTTGGAGTTCGGATTTATGGCTGCAGAGGTGTAAGCTTTTACCAAGTCAACAAATTGGAAGTTTCATCTTTATGTATCTTTTATCGAGGTTTCGTCTTTTTGTTGTTTAGAAGCTTGCACGTACTTGACAAAGATCCCAGCAATCGAAGTCGAGTGCTTAGCGAATCTGGATATGGATCGCTAGCACAGCTTCAACTGAAATCTGGAGTTTAAGCATGGTCACAGTATGATTCCATCTCTTCGTACAGAACGGCAGTGCTGTGAATGAGCATCTAGCTTAGTCACAGCTTAGTCACAGGTTATATGATCTTAGTGGTCAGACTGTTCTTGATTATAAGTTGGATCTACGCATCCTCGATCATTGATTATTTCGTTGCTGAAGAATAACGTCTCTTCTCCAAGAGGGGCTTGAGGAGCTAGCTACATGTGAACTCGGGCAGGAGTATTGAGGCTGTGGGAAGAAAGAGTAGGTGTCGACCATGATGAAGAGGGTAGTCGACAATGTTCTTGGAGTGGCAAAAGAGTAAGTGGTTCTCTTCTTTCACTTCGTTATGAAGTTTTAGGACAAAGAAGTCGTCGTCATCGAGGGTGCTTAACTCCTCTGCATAGACGATCTCTCAATTTTCTCACTGTGCTTCAAACTTCATATAGAACAGATTTTCAATGTGTTGACTGAACTTTCTGAGTGCAGGTCTATAAAAGCTGTCAGTCAGGAGTCCTTCAATCAAACGGTGAGGCTGATCAATGGTTTCTCGGCATTAATTCTTGCAGTCCTTCCAGTCCAGTCCAGTGTGGAGGGTATTCATGGATGGGAGCTTCGTCCATCATTACGAGCACCTCGTTTACCAGGCTGGATGGAAAAGTGAGCTCTCTTATTTGTCTTTGCAACCTTATTGATCTCCTTGACGCTTCCTGAAGTCTATATGACAGCGAAAACAAGAGAGTAGACAAGAATGCAGTGAACGCCAAGTTGTTGAAAAAGCAGTAAACGAAGACAGATGAGGTGAAGAGAAAAGTGAAGGTGCAGATAGAATGGTGTTTAGGCATGGAAGAGATACTGTTTATGCTACAACTCCTATTCAATTTCTAAATATCGATTGATAATCGGGGACATTTCCAAAGTGGGGCACTAATTCATTTCTTGTTGTTTCGCAGTGGAGTGTCTTCATTTAATTCGTTTATACATGACTATGAATCTGAGTACAGCGATTTAGATTATGAAACTGAATATGAATCAGGCTGGGATGATGATAGTTTGGCACCCTCATCCCCTTGCTCAGTTACCTCTCATATATCTAGAGCCAGCAGAGCTAGCAGAGCTAGCAGCTGTGGTAGACATCGTCGGCATAGCTCACTTTGGAAAAGTCTTCTTCGAGTTTTCTTTTGGCCTTTCCTTATCTGGTATTTAAATTCTGAATCCTTTTTGTTTAAAAACTCTTAAAAAATTTCACATTGCTTTCCTCCATATGTATAAATCACAAAAATCAGCCTGACTATCAGGACTACTCTTACTTCTATGAATGGCATCGTGTGCAATTCACGCAACACTAATTAAGAGCACATTTGGTCAATATTCTACCGTTTGTTCTCTTCTAAGTTTTCTCTCTGTGTATTATCTGGTAGGGGCTCGGAAGCAAGCTGTGTACCTACACCGAGAGGTGTCAGAGAATTGCATGGTCATGGATTTGCAAATGGGCATAACTTGAGTACTGGGAGTCTACATCGGTTGCCGAAGCTGATTAGCGACCGCAGGAAGGGTGTCATTGAGGTTTGAACTGTTTTTCTTACAGATGGTGGGATTGGATGAGACAGTTCCAGTTCTTACAGAAGTCACGAAAGTTAATGTTGTTTGAGAATAAAATAGCAATATTCGTTGATGGCTGTGTTCCTGTGGATATATCTGTTCTTTTCCAAAAAGATGTTTTAACTTAGCATGCAGTTCGTTGACCTCAGTATTTCTTTTCCAAAGAATTTTTCATGTTCTGTTTGCTTAGATTTTGAAGTTTCTTGTTTAGTTTCTTTGGCATCACCAAAATCTGTGATTGTCCTAAATAATTTGACATAGCCTCGTTCATGGAGTTGAACCATTGTCTTATAAATCACAAACCTGATTAAGGTAGACTGTTGGTCAATTCCAGGACTTACAGGTTTGGGTGGAGCTATCTATTGAGTGGATGTTTGAGGTTATACGAATCCTCATATACTACTCATTGTCGCCCTTCAAAACCCTGAAGCTGTTCATCAGCTGGCTCTTCTTCCGCAATTCCAATTCTGGTCCTGACAATCTTGTAAATACAGCTATATTGTGTGACTCGAATCCAGCCCTTCAGAAGAAAGTAAAAAAACAGCAAATATTGAATACGGATGAGCGGACCTGTGAAGATGTAATTACTAGTCTGGGGTGAGTGGATCTTATCATTGAGCACTGCAACACTTTGCTTTAAATGAACGCTTCGTGTAATTTATGAATGTCAAGAAAGTTTTATTATATAGTGATGTGTGGAATTCCGAATGCCACAGGTATCCATATGAATCCATGCGGGTGACCACTGAGGACGGTCATATAATTCTCCTCGAGAGGATTCCAAGGTGCGTTTTATCTATTGAAGATTTGACGAATTGCGGTGTTACTTGCACTGGTATTTATTTATTTATTAGTTTGATTGTTTTATTTTGAGTGGATAAATCATGCTTAAGCTTTTGAGAACACTTGACTAAATGTGTGGATGACGACATAATTAGATAGTAACATACGTCACTCTAGCTTACGAAATTTTTTTCTCTTGGTCATGATGTGACGACAACGGGTTTGATCATGGTTGTGCAGGCCTAATTCTCAGAAAGTACTATATCTGCAACATGGCTTACTGGATTCATCTTTGGGGTAAGTAATCGCGTGATAAGTTTTGCGTAATTACTATGCATCATTATTTGACTGCACATGAGATTATTCGATCAGTTGACCACAACATGAAGTTTTCAGTGTTGATATTTCATGTTCAATAATAGGCAAGCATTTCCGAGGTCAAACATGTGTGCTCCTCCATGAATCTAAGGACAAATATTTCTAATGAACATTACTAATCCTCTCAGGATAGAGGTTTTGAGGTTGGAGCTGGCTATGGAAATCACTGTGTTTTCAGATTTTGTTCTGACGACTCCATCGTGGCATCTTTACATTAGGTGGGTGTCAAATGGAGTTGTAGGCTCACAGGCTTTTGCAGCATTTGATCAAGGTACATCTTTTGAATTTAAACCATCACTAGTTTATGGGTTCTGTGATTGTCTATCTCTTATGTTAAGAGTCTTGAACCGTTAGTCCTACCCGAAATAGTAAGCTTTGTCAGGTCTCAGATGGAGAATGCTGGCACTCAGAAAACAGCACTTGCTGCGAAGTTTTCTATGCGACGCTTGAGGAAGTTTGTGAATCACACGTTGCTATGGATGATGACACACGATGGTCTGCAGTTTTTCTTTGTCACTACCGTCAAATTTGTTTATTTATTTTTTCATTGGATTATCTGTGCAGGCTATGATGTATTTTTAGGTAATTTTCGGGGTTTAGCATCTCGAGAACATGCGAACCCAAACATCTCTGCACGAAGGTAACTCTTGCTTAATATGAGATATTGATATGCACTTCCTGCGAAACCATAGGCATGTCTCTGTGCAGTCGTTCGGTCCTTGGGCTTATAAATCCTCTTCAGCTTCTTGGCCCAGGACGCAGTCACTTTTGTCTCAATGATCCTATTTGCTTCCTGCAACAGGTACTGGCAGTACTCAGTGAATGAGCATGCCACGCAAGATATCGCAGCAATGCTGACAAAGATCCACAAAATTAAGATGGAAGATTTGAAGGATATTATAGATGACGTGAGCCTTTCCAATCCAGTGAATTGTGCAGGCGAGCGACTGCCTTATTCATTGTGTGGTGTGGCACACAGCTTGGGAGGGGCTTCAATCATGATGTATGTTGTGACGCGCAGACTTGAGGAGAAACCCCACTATCTTTCTAGACTTATCCTTCTTTCTCCAGCGGGCTTTCATGAAGATGCACCATTCTTTTGTACCATTTTGAAGTATGCGATGCCTGTGGTAGCTCCGATACTGAGACCTGTCATTCCAGGCTTGTATATACCGACGAGATTTTTTCGAGGGCTATTCAACAAGCTTGCGCGTGACTTCCAGAACTATCCTGCAGTGGGTGGCCTAGTTCAGACCCTCCTCAGCTCTGCAATCGGTGGTGATAGCTCCAACTGGGTTGGCGCACTGGGGATGTCTCATTACAACATGAACGACATGCCTGGTTTATCATTCATGGTGGGGCAGCACTTGGCTCAGATGATGCTGACAAAAAGGTTTACCATGTTTGACTTTGGAAGTACAAAAGCAAATATCGAAGCTTACGGAACAAGTGAACCTCTCGATATTGGTGCCCACTACGGAGTTATTGATATTCCCGTGGATGTTGTAGCTGGAAGAAAAGATAAACTTATTCCGCGTTCCATGGTCAAGCGGCACTACAAAACACTGAAAGATGCTGGTTGCAAGGCTTCGTATGATGAGTTTGAGTATGCCCATCTGGATTTTACTTTCTCACATAAAGAAGAGTTGCAAGCTTACGTAATGTCTCGTCTCTTGCTGGTAACTCCCCCTCGGTTGAAGTCTGGGGACCTTAGAAAAACACCCAGTAACAAAATGCGAGGTTTGAACAAGTCTTATTCCAAGAAATCCTTCAGAAAGCCAAGAATGGTGGGTGATTCTGATGGAATTCTAAGAAAGGAGATTGGTAGGACCTCCGAAATGGACTTCGGGAAAGACTACACGAGCACTTCCGGTGGTATCGACACCGACTTGCCGGAATATACACAATCTCAGTCAGAGCTTGAGAGCGTTCTCAACCGCGACAAGGAGATTCTCAGTAGCGTAACTGCAGGTTCCGTGGCTACGGAATCCCACGAAGAAAGCATCACGGCAGATCAGCCTTTCGTACCTGAATCCTTCGATGATTCTAGTCTTTTTGCATTTCCCTCAAAAGAAGTGGTATCTATCATGTCAAGGCGAGTCTCAAGAGCCGGCTTACGCATGACCGATTTAACCCGAATCGGTGAATTCAACATCCAGCAAGGCTTTGATACATGTAGCATTGCAGGGACGTCCTCAATTTCAGCCACGACGCCTAAGCCATCAATCACAAAGGAGTCTAGCAGTGTATTCAGCAGGCTCACAGATCAGCTTTTCAGAAGGAGCGCTGCAAACACTACCCGCGATGTATCAAGCAGTCGTCAAACCGCCACAACCTCGCAATTATCGTTGTCACGGTGGACATGAAGCTGCAATGCCAGACGGGTACTGCAATATGCTCTTCACAAATCTTTTTGTATTCTAGGTCATGTCACTGAGACCTTAACAACTTAAAGAGACCAGAAGGGACCAATATGTGTCACAAGAGGCAACCCTTCAATATGTAATATTATATTGCGTTGGCAACATTTCTTAAGTCTGTAATCGAGGTTTCCCATTTGTTCTCAAAACTCAATCCGCTTTTATGAACTTCGCAACCTCATTTCACTGTATCTCACCAGAAAGGAAAAAAGGCTAATACACACCCAGCTTTTTGTTTACCTTGCCAAACAATTTGTAAATTAAATTGTTGTAAGCATACCAATTGTTTCTATCTTGTAAAGCATATCAAGTGTAAAGTATATATTACAATATGTAACATTTTTTCTTCCCAAATAATAGAGATCTGTTGAATTGTTTCTTTTCCACATTTTTGTATGCTTTTTTGACCAATCCAACAATGTAGAGTGGGAGTTAATGTCCCACCTTTCATATTGCATAGCAGGTTTATTTAAATCAAAATCAACCCAAGTACAATTATGTGCTTCAAATGTAATAAAATATCTTGCAATATGTTCAAGAACTCATTTATTTATGCCAAAAGTTCATAAATGAAAAATAAAAATAAAAATAAAAATAATCTTACACTGATCAGAATACCATTCGTAGCTCCAAACCAAGTGTTCCCTGCAGTTTGGATCATGTAACTTCAAAGAAGTAGTTGTCAAAGCTTAATTGTTGGATTGTTGTGAATGTTTGTGCTGTTGAAGTTGCATAAACTTTGATTCCAATAATCAAAAGATTGTTAAGATTGAAGTATTGAGGTGATTGGAGCAGATGTGGGAGCAAAGGAAAGATGCCAGGTAATTGGTTGAATTCACAAAAAAAAGAAGAGGAAGTGAATTTTTATTTTTTTGTATGTGAGTTGATAAGATGATTTAGCTTATAATTGTATATGTACGTGTATGTGTATGTGTATGTGTTTTTTATTTATTTATTTATTTATTTATTTGTTTAGTTATCATAATTGTTCCAAAGAAGTAATTAAGATTAGTATTAAAGTTTGTTAGGATTTTTTTAGGATTAAGGTTAAAATTTACTATTTTAAGATTTATAAACTATATATTTATGGTTTAATAGTTGTTAGGATTAACTTAGGATTTGTTATGGTGTAGGATTTGCTACCTTAGAAATGAAGAGACATTAGTGTAGATTGGAAGAATAATACTTAGAAGACCAAATTAAAATGTGGAATTTGATAGATATGCTAAATCTTATTTGTATATAATATTACAATTAGTAAGTATTTCTTTTATTATATTAAACATGTTTGTGTCTTGTTAGTGTATTCTTCTAGATATGTATAAAAGTTTATACATTGAATTTTTTAGGATAGTGGTCTTTTAAGCTTTATGTTATAACATATGGTGAATTAGCAATGAGGTTAAGTTTATGGTATTAGTAATGTTTAGGAAGAAGTATTTGGTAGAAAAATTGCTTATTGTAAATATCACCATTATTTTAAAGTACAATGAAGGCATTGTGTCTTATTGGAATAGGTGGAATAGATGAGACTACAATAATAAAGGCTACATTGAATAATGTGAAGCACATGTATGATACTTCATGCTTTATTGAATGAGTTAAAAGTGGTAGCAATTGTTACAAAATCTCTTGCAATATTTTAAAACAATTTAAAGTTAAAGCAAAACCAAAAGATTTGAAAGAAGCACTAAAAATGTTGAAATCATTCTTGACCAAAAACAAAGTCATCTTAGTCTTTGACAATGTGAGGAACCAAAGTGAAATTGAGGATGTTGTGTCTATGGATGCTTTATTTGCTATGAGTGGTAGTACACTAATTGTGACAATTTGAGATTGGAAAGCTATGGAGCATTGTGCTATTGAAATATATAAAATAAATGTTGAAGAATTTGATGAAAAAAAAAATCTAAGATTGTTTATTTTTCATTCTTATATATATAAAAAAAATTTGCTTGATGAACTTGTTGAAGTTGGCAAAAAGATTATAAAAGCATTGTTGTATTGTAACATGACTATAGGGTGAAAGAGCAAAAGAACACATATTATAGATGAGCTTAATTGAAGATTTAGTAACAAAATTACTTCAAAAAATATAAGTAAAAAATAGGAAGGTAGTAAAAATATTTAATATTAATGTTGTCTTTTTATTAAAAGGGCTTCTATTTACCTTGTAGGATCATAAATAAGATAAAATAAGATAGATTAGTAAAAATAATATTATAGGCATCTTAAGATAAAAAAAAAAATGATAGTTTCTTGTAAAAATTATTTAAAAAAACCTTCAATTGATACTTGGGAAAGGCTAGATATGAACCATGGTTGAAATTAGATCCTAAAGCACAAAACCGTATGCCTACGGTAGGGAGAGGGTTCTTTTGCTAATTGAAAAGTGAGATTGGATAGTAGACTTGATAAGGTTTCTTTAAGCATTGGTTATAAGATTTTTGAATTTGTAATAACTTTGTGAGAGCTATATAAAGTTAGAATTCTATTTGGATGACTTTGATTATTGAAAAATATAGTGGATTCATATTTTAGATAATTTTGTATATTTTATAGTAGATCTATAGGTAAAAACTTGTGAATTTGTGAACATAGTTGTTTTAAATATGTATTGTGAATTATAGCTTAATTGAATGGTTAGATCAAAGGTCATTAGAATTTAAGTGGGCTAAGGTCTCAAAAATTGGATTTTTAGGATCAATAAGGATTTTTGTAATTTTGAGTAATTTTTTAGTTAGATTAGAATGGTTCTTTTTGAGCTAGTAGTTAACTTAGTTTTCAATATTTTTGTAAAATTTTAAAATATATAAACAATACAAAAAGGAGATTTGACTAAGATTTGATTATAATTTATTTAAGATATCTTTAAGATTTTATTAAGATTGGTTAGAATTTGATTAGGATTTATATAAGATTGTATTAAGGTTTCTTTAAGATTGGCTAGGATTTGGTTAGGATTTCTTTAAGGTATTTTTATCATTTCTTTATGATTTTTTAAGGATATCTTTAGGATTTCTTTAGGATTTCTTTAATATTTTAAAAATATTTCTTCATGATTCTTTGAAATTTCTTTAGAATTTTTTAAAGGTTCTTTATTATTTCTTTAAATTTTTTAAAGAATTTTTTAAAATATTTTTTTATAATTTTATTAAAATTTCTTTAAAATTTCTTTAGAATTTTTTTATGATTCTTTTAAGATTTCTTTAAGATTACTTTAGAATTTGATCACGATTATTAAGGATTCAATTAGAATTTATTTAGGATTTTATTAGGATTGTTAGGTTCTTGATTAGTTACAAAATACAAGTTTATTTTTTTATAGCCAAGTGCTTGATGCATTCTCAAACAAGATAATACGTAATATAACAAAGTGTAATGGCCTACCATTGAGCTCAAAGTTGTAGATGCATATTTAAGAGAGAAAAAGAAATTGAGATGTTAGGAGTGAATTTTTCAAAGGTTGAAGACAAAAAGAGAGTTGGAATGAGATGAAAAGAATAGTGACTATAAGATTTGGAATATATTAAGGATAAATTTTGATAATTTAAAAGTTGAAGAGAAGAATATATTCTTAGACATGTGTTGTTTCTTTTATAATGATATATACCCGTAAGGCATGTTGAAAAAAAGAGCATTGCAAATATGGACCAATATTAAAGAAAAAATATTAGAAGATAATGTGGAATGTACATTAAATATATTGATAAATCAATCATTAATAAAAATAAATAAAGATGGAATTATAAGAGTATTAGATCAATTGTGAGATATAGATAGAAAGATTATTGAAATAAAAATGGAATATAAGGACACACAAATATGGAATATAAGTATGGAGATATTATATGGAATTTGTGAAAAGATAATATACTTGACTATCATCTAAATGGCATGTATGGAAGTAATAATGATAGAAAAAAAATTAAGATTTGAAAGTTGGAGATATAATATATTTGTATCATTTATATATTAATGTACACTAAAAGTATATGTTGATAAAAATTTATTTATTGATTTATTTATTTATATTATTATAAGATTTGTGTATGCATCAAATTGACTTCTATTACAAAGATTCTAAACTTTTGGTGTATTTGATTGATACTATTTTATAGTTACAAGGATTATGTTATAACAATCTAAAAAATAATAAGTTTTATAATATAAAAAATACATGCCTTTTTACACTATAATTGTTAAATTATAATGATAGTAATCTTACATCAAAAAATAATTTGAAAAGATTAGATATATTTTTGAAGTTGATAAGGCATTTACTCAATTTAAAATATTTTCTACTATACCTATCTTATAAAGAAGATATTTATATAAAATTATTAAAAAAAACATGGTACATACTAAGTAAAAAAGATTTTTGGAAGAATTTAAGACTTTAAATGTCTCAAAATTAAGAAATTATACTTTTATTGAAGAACTTCCAAAATCATTCTTTCAAATGGATATATTTTTGGAACTTGATTTAGAAGGATGTTTAAAGTTGATTTTATTAAAAAAAAAAATAGAACATTTGATGTCATTGAAAATACTTAATTTTAAAGATTGTTGGAATTTTAAAAAATTATCAAAATCTATAAAAAGTTTTATTTTCTTATAAGATCTTAGTATGTGTAGATACTATAAGTTAACTTCTATACTTAATGAATTAGACAACCTCACATCTTTGACTACCTTTGATATGTTGTGGTATTCAAGCTTAACATTATTGCCAAATAGATTGGACAATTTTATATCTTTGACTTATTTAGATATGTCATGGTGCTTAAACTTGACATCATTGCCAAATGGATTAGGTAATCTCACATCTTTGACTACCTTCAATATGTTGTGGTGCTCAAACTTAACATCACTATCAAATGAATTAGGTAATTTCAAATCTTTGACTACCTTTGATATTAGTTATTCCTCAAGGTTGACATCATTGTCAAATGAATTGGGCAACCTCTCATCTTTGATTTATTTAAATATGCCAAGGTGCTCAAGCTTAATATCATTGCCAAATGAATTGTGCAATTTCACATCTTTGACTACCTTTGATATTAGTTATTGTTCAAGGTTGATATCATTGCCAAATGAATTAAGCAATCTCATATCTTTGACTCCTTTAGGTATACGAAGGTACTTAAGGTTGATATCATTGCCAAATGATATAAGTAACTTCACATCTTTGACTGCTTTAAATATATTAGGGTGCTTAAGGTTGATATTATTGCCAAATAGATTAGATAATCTCACATCTTTGACTACCTTTGACATGTCATGGTACTCAAGCTCAATATCATTGGCAAATAAATTAGGCAACTTTATATCTTTGACTCTTTTAGATATGTGAAGGTGCTCAAGGTTGACATCATCACCAAATGATATAGGCAACCTAACATCTTTGATTTATTTAAATATATAAGGTGCTTAAGATTGACATTATTGTCAAATGAATTGAGCAATGTCAAATCTTTGATTATATTTGATATTAATAATTATTTAAGATTGATACATTGACAAATAAATTAGAAAATCTCAAATCTTTGACTTATTTAGATATAGATAAGTATTCAAATTTAACACCTTTATCAAATAAATTGGATATTTTAAATTTTATATTTTATATTTTATATTTTATATTTTATTTTTGTATTTACAAGAATAAGTATTATAATGTTAAAAGAAAATTTGCCATAAATCAATTTGGCCAATTTAATCTAATAAATTATATTTAAGAGTAAAAGTTAGCTTAGTGAGACAAAAGAATAGATACAATTCTTATATAAAATATATATTTTTTATATACACTAAAATTTTATCATAGAAAATAGAATATTTTTAAATTATGAATTTATTTTATGTAATTTTATTATTGAAATATCTTTTTTTAATCTAAATTCATATATATATATATATATATATATATATATTTGTGTATGTATATGTATTAAGGTGGATTTACTTGCCATATAATTAACTATTCTTATAATAATTTGTTTGGAGTATAGAGGTATTTTCTTAATTTTTTCTTTATAAGATGGAAAGAGGAGGCTTTGTCTTTTGTAGCATGGTATATGTCCTATATAGTGGGTGCTTGGAATATTTTTTGAATTATCTTTGAGGATTTTAATGGTTATCAAATATCAATTTTTTGATTTATGTATTTTAATTAGATTATAATTAAAAAATATAGAAATAATTTTTTTCTTTTATAAATTTTAAGTGTTTTTAAAATTTAATAAAAATAAAGAATTGATCCTTAGACATCAAAGTTATGACCCTAAGCAGCCAAGTTTCATTAGATAGGACTAATTTGTAGATTTTTGCTCAACTTAAAAAAGATAGAATTTTAATCAATAAAGTAGCTGAATGGAGTTTGAAGATTTAAATTTGGGATGAAAGAATTAAAATTTAATTTAAGTGATAAATAACTAAATCAATTAAAAGAAATACAATTCATGCAAGATCCATCCTTTTAAAAGAATCATTAAAGAAGTCCTTGTCAAATTTAAAGAAATATTCCATCATCAATAATGGTAGATAAAATAACATTATTGAATCAAAGATAAAAAAATAAGAAAGGTCTTAACAAGTATAGACATTATTAAAATTCTAAAGCAGTGACTGAGTGGTGACATAGAAATCAAATATTTAGCATTGTCTAGGAAAGTTAATAATTAGAAAGTGAGATTGGATATCCAAAATAATTGCTTATATGTAAGGAGCAATTAAAAGAAGATTAAATTAGGAGAGAAATTACCATGGTCCAAAATATAAAGAGGCTAGTAGTCAAGATCTAGTTTTACAAGCTTGATCTCATCAATCCTCAAAATGAGGTAATGAGGTTAAAACTACAAAAGGATTTAAATACCTTAGGATGCAGTTACCTTCTATAGTTATTTTGGTGGTTTAAAGACAAATCAATCATATTGGAATTGCTAAACAAGATAATTCCTATAAATATAGAGAATACAATCCGCGACCAATTAAATGAATGGGATCTATCATTAATGATGTAAATCTACCATTTAAAGAACAAAAAGAATAATTTATCTTTTAGAAGAAAAAGATTGGTCATTAAGATGATAGTGGTATTTTCATCCAATTTGTATATTCTAAAAGAAAGCTATAAATTTAGCAGCATATACAACTCAAGAAACTAGAAGATCTTTGAGTTTCTAATATCCATTTTTTACGCCAAGTATTCTAAGCATATTAATAAAACTTAGGCTATTATCTTGGAAGGAGCAATTATATGCACGTTGTTATTTGGTGTGATTTTTAATTTGAAAATATGCTAGGTATTTAACTATAGAAATTTTATTTATAACTTATTAATCAAGCTTTGATAAACAATTTGTCTTTAATAAAGAAGACAAATAAACATAAAAATATTAAAAAATATATATTGTATTAATAAAAACCTCTTATATTTAAATAGATTTGTACATAAGATTTTTCTATAATATGAAAAAAATCCTTAACATCCTTTTCTATGCCAAATCATAAATAATTAATTTTTGATAAGCTAGATTTTCAAAAACTTCTAAAAAAATCCATAATCTCTTTTTAAAAATTTATCTTTATATTAAAAATATTATTATAGCTCTATATATCTATTTTTTTTATCTTTATAAAGTCTTGGCTTCCAAAAACCCCTTAAATTTGCACAAAATGCTCAAATTATAATAAAATCCTTTAATACCTTATTCATCCACAAAATATTGATTTCTTCTTGAATTTTAGGATCTAATAACTTTTGATTCAATTCTTCAATTTTTATCAATTTTTTTAAAATTGTAGCTTACATCTTTAGACTTTATTATAAGAAAAATTAGCCTTGGATTTGCTTTGATTGTTTAATATCTCAAAAATCCTATCAGATACTTAAAATCCTAGTTTATAGACATCCAAGTACTATTTTCTTCATATCTCATAAATTCAAAATCTTAATGTTATAAAAAATTTATATATAGATTTTTAATATAAAAATATATATTTTTAAAAATTTTGAGCCAATATCTTATCAAATTACTTAAGATATAGGTCAAAATACAACCACTAATTAAACAGGCTACTTACTACCCTTAGATTACAAGTATTAACTTCAACTTCTAATATCTCTTTTATTTAAGCTTAGAATTTATTAAGCTATATATACAAAGTATAGCCAAGAAAGTGCTTTCTCTAATCTTAGTTGCCAATCATTTATTGCTTTCTATATATGTGAATTATATCCTAAAAAGTGATAGTAGATACAAAATCAATACCTTGACTTTGAGTGCTTATATCTCATTCATAAGAATTCTAAATCACTCAATTTTTGTACGAAAATCATAGGCAAAAATTTAAACTTATTGACCTTAATCTTGAATGATATCAAAAGAAAAATCCTAATCTCTAATAAAGCCTCAAATAGCCTCCTTGAAGCCCATTGGGCATGACTTTTGATCAATAGGAATAGAGATTTCCATCATCCATCTCCATTCATCCATATAGATGGCCTAACTACTCTTTTTGATACTAAAAATCTCTTTTTAATCTTTTTTTTTAATAAGATTTATATAGTATGTATTCTAAATACTAAATAAAATAAAATTTTAAGGATAATTAATATTTAACAAAGATATAATGGTTGTTAATCTCTAGGGGAAAAAAAATGGATTAAACAAGAGATATTATGGCAATTTGAAGAGGCCAAGCCATGGGACAAAGAAAAAAATGAGTTGTTATTTGAAAAAGAGGATGGAACTAAAAAAATTTGGACAAAAAGACCAAGTGCTACTAAGAAATCTACACCTCCACCTAAGCGGGTACAAATTGAGACCAACTTGCCTATCAATATTGAAAGGAAAGAAAAACTAGTTTGATTGTTATCAGATATAATGGCTCTATTAGGGTTATTCAATGTGGTTCTTTAATATAAAAAAGAATAAATTTAAAAATTATTATGATTAATTATTATAATTAATGAGCCTTGCAATTGATTGATTATTAATAAAACCTTTGTATTTTATTTTAAACTTGTAGAATATGAAATTATTAGCAATCAATAAGAATCTTAAATCTTTTTTTTTAAAAATAGAAGGCACTGCCATATGGCTATGCCTAATTTGAATTATCATTAGCAAGACACCTATTTACAATGAGGTGTAAGTCACCAAAAAACAGATATTATTTTTTTCATTCATTCAAACAAGTACACTTAGATTTTTTGTTCTATCATTCTAGTTTGCAATTTGATTAGAGTGGCTTTTTATGTGTATATCTAAGTAATGAAACATGGCCTCCCATCAAGTCATGTAATATGGTGGAAATGTACAAGGTATATTTTCAACTAAAGTTCACGATAATGTTGTAATTGTTGATAGAATAAAAATAGGATTTTTAGTGGTTTTGATGGTTGAGTAAGTTGCTCTTTTAATCAATTAGATATAAAATTTTGTAGTTGGGCTAGAGTTTCCAAGGCAAAGCACTCCCTTGGACAAGATTGTATAGATTTAAAAAAAGTGTGTAGCTCAAATCATGCTCGAGCTAGCTTAATTCATTGATAATATTTTGTTGCTAATAAAAGATGTATTTTGGTGAATTTTATTCTAATCTTTGTTATATAAAGATTCTTTTTCTATAGACTCTTCAATAATCCATATCCAACTAAATAATATATTGAAAACCATCCCTACAAGGTCAATCATAAGGTGGGAGAGAGATTGATGCCAATACCTTGATCTTTAAAAGTATCAAAGTAATACATGCCTGAAATCTACCTAAGAAACTAAAGCGTCATTGTAGTACCTTAGAAGGGTAGTTTAATAGAAGACATTGAGTGACACAAGTCAAGCGTCTCATTTCTAAATCATGACTTGGAATAGCTTAACTTGAATCTCAATTATATATCATGAATTTTTATTAGTTCAAAGAATAAATTAATCAAAGATCTTTTTTTAATCCTCTTTTAGATATCTCTAAGCATAAATAAAGATTAAACTAAGATTAAACAAAGATTTTGTTTTTGATTGTAATCTCCTTAGAGTAGTTAGTTCAAATAAAATTGATTCCAAATTATTGAAGTACAAATTAGGGAGCTTCGATTTGGTACCAAAGACCATTTAAGATTTATTTTTAGAATCTCAAGGATACTACAAATCATATATTATATAATTTTATGTTGTCTTTAAGTCTAATTTATACTAGATCATTAAAGAAACAAACTAAGAGTATTTTTAGATATTTTAATATATTTTTGTTACACTTTCAAGATACTTCAAAATTAATATATTCTACAATGGCTCTAATAATTAATTTAATAAAAATATAATTAAATATATAAATTATTTTGGATATTAAATATATATATATATATATATGTATATTTTTTTTAACAAAATCATCATGAATAGTTGAATGCTATGAATCCAAAATAAGATTAAAAGTCTAACTTTTTCTTTAAGAAAATATAATAAAAGTACATTATTATCTTATATACATTTAAAAAAATTAGATGGCTTATATATAAGATTAAATATATTAATAAAAATATATATTAATATATATTTTTTAATATATTTTTATAAAAAATAAATACTTTATTTTTTTAGTTTATTAATATTAAAAAAATAAAAATACAATAGAAAGATATGAAGGTGAATATATAAGAGAATATGTAGAATAAAATAACTATTAAAGATATGCACTTTGGAAGTTTACAAAATCCTTTAGAACATTTTAGAAGTTTTTTAATTAATAGAAGTTGCTTGAGAAGCTTCCTAATTGGTGAAAGCTCAAGAAGCTTCATAATTAATGGAAGAAACTCAAAAAGCTTCAAAGTTGGTAGAAGCTGCTCAAAAAGCTTCTTAGTTTGATGGAAGTTGCTCAAGAAGCTTCCTAAATAGGGATATATGTTGAAGTCTGTAAGCAAGATCTCCCCACCTTCATTGTATTTGTAACCTGGTGGATCAATCTTTCCCACACAATAAATTCTAATATATGTTATTTCTATTCTTTAAGTTTTCCTTGCTTTGCTAGGACTCCGCTACCCACTTTTTCTTTGATACTCCCAAATTATTATTATTAATATTATTTTTAAGGACAAGGCTTGAACTGTGGTTACTTGGATTGTGAAAAAATGATTTAACTAAAATCTGCCATGCTATGCACTACTAACACTAATCCTTCTTCCTATTGTTGAGCTACTGTAACAGGTGCCCTTACATGTTAAATCCTCCTCTAATCAGATCAAGATCCCTCTTAAATTGGTTCATCCTATCTGCTCTTCAAGTCTTTGGCAAACTCCAGAGACACCTCATACAAAAAGAACACCAAATTTATCATACATCAATCTCCATAATCGAATCCTTTGCAGTAACCTTCATAAATTGGCTTCTTAGTCTGCCTCAAAAACCACCAAAGCTGTGTTTTTCTCAGTTGACCCTTTACCAGGGCACGCATGCGTTCAAGAGGATCCACCACGATCGCACCAAATCACATACCGCACCCTTATCCGCAATCACCATGCTGCACCTCCACTTGTGTCTTATAATTGTAAATGATCGCCACAATCCATCCTACTCCACAAAGAAATACCTCTACAAAGCTCTCATAAATCTACACTCATTTCAACCTTCATAAACACTTCTTGCCTAGACAATCGACGTTGCTTTCTATATCATTCCACTCAACGTGTCATGAGAAATCTCGGCTAGCTCAAGCCTCCCCTTCCCATCATACTTGCTGATATTTTCTGAACAATCAATTTCTCTTTTTTTTCCAAAAAAGAACACATTTACAACGAAACCAGTTGCCCTGCTGCTCTCCGTTTGTTCCTCCTCATCGCAGCAGATCTCTCAAGCTGAATCCTATTTCTTTCACACTTCAGCAACTCCACATGATTCAAAAATCGTCTCTTTTGTAAGTCCTTCGAAAAAACCCACTGCCTCCAAACCACATGAGCTTAGGCCAGAGGCCAGAAACAGAGATTGAGTTATAGACGGCAGTCATTCACAGATTTGAAACTCGAATGATCTCAGGTATTCCACTGCACCGAAGACCAATACGCTTGATATTCTGAACATCATAGTTACATTGTCATACACTTCAGATGGATCACCTACAACCTCTTCCGCAAATTCAGAAAAAACAAAATGGTGGCGAGAGTCCGTTGCATTAAGCAGGTATAGATTTACAAGGCTCTGGTTCCGGTTGTCACTTCAATGTGAAAGTGACCTTAGTCTCCTCATCGAAGATACAGCTCTTCTCAATTCCTGTGGCTCCTTAACGAGCAACCAGGATCAAACCATAACCCTGATCTAGTCCACTTATCACGCTAATAATTCAGTCAAGTGTTAACACATTGTCACTTGTATCTCTATCTACACCATGTTTCTTACCAGCACTCCTGATAATTTTCTTTCAAATCGTCTCCCTCTCATCATGTACTCCTCTTCTATCTCTCCAATCTTTCTCACTCTTGAACCGTAATAGCCACACCTCTCATCTCGTACATGATTTTACAATATAATTGATCCGAGAGCACTTCTTCCAAGTCTGTAATATCCCAACAGCCTAATGTTCTTTCCATATGTCCATTTGCAGTGCAGCACTTAGATTAAGTCTCGTTTTTTCTTCTTCTTCTTCATATTCGTCAACAAAACCCCACCTTGTCGCTTCTCTTTCTTTGCTCTTCGAACACATCACAAACGTAATTAGAATCTCGTTGTTCCCCGTCGTACTTCAACAAAACCTAGGATTTGTCACACCACTACAAACCGCCAACTCTCCTTCTGATATCACTTGATGATCCTTGTGATCGTCGCAGATCACCACACCCTAGCTCCTTACACATCCCGACCCTCCTCAGCTCGCCTCACCGTAATTCTACCCTACTGGCCGCTTACTAATCAGATATATCGATACCTCCCACCTCATGACTCTCCCTCGCTAGTGGTGAACATCTTTTTCCCGTCGTTGCTCCAAAACACAACTTGTCTCCAACAAATTCTCCCAAAAAATTCCTCTCGTAATCTTCTCTCAGTTCCGCTTTCAATCCTTTTTCTCCTTGCCTCGTGAGCCCCTATCTGTTCTTGCCGGCCGAGGACTTCACACCACTCGCGATCCCTACCAGCGCCACAGTCAACTGTCGCCGGGACCTATTACTGTGCACCTAAGGAATTTTTTTTTTAAATTAATTTTTTTTTTTTTTTAAAGTTCCAAACTCATACTTATGTAGGGCTTAATGTAAGGCCCTTCTCTATCCCATTTCTATACAAAAATATTAACTCCAAAATAATTTCTATTTTAAGTAATTTTTTTTTACTTCTAATTATTTGTAAGTCCCTATTTTTCTTCCCTACTACTATTTTCACTAATTAGTCCTACTACTCTCTAATTTACCTTTTTAATTCTAAACTTTTAATTTTTTTTAATTTTAATTTTTTTTAAAAAATAACTAATGTAAGGCAATGAATTTTTAATTCACATAATTGGCAACCATTAGTGGACCAAATTCTACAATCTCTTGCTTGTTCTATAATTCTATTGGGTATACACGGTCTATAGAATCTAAGTAGTGGTTTTTTTCTTTGCTTAAGGAATTTGAAAGCTTCAAGTCCAATATTCCTTACATTGACTCCCTATGGTATGGGTGGGAAATAGATTGCCATTTAATGTCTCCAGCTACATCAAATTGTTTAGAAATACTTCTCTCACCAGATAGGAACTCAATTAGACTACATCAAACTTGCTTGGAAAATTTAACTACCTTGCATCTTATAACAATATCAACATTCTTGGTTATAATTCATGTGTCTTATACTTTTTGTCAAATCAAATCTTCCATCGTTGTTGAATAACTTCAAAATGTTGTGCACTCCTTCTCCGGATCTCATCTAAAGCTTCTAAAGCCAATAGTCTATCCTTCAAAGACTGTTTTTCAGTCAACCTTGTTTCCATTGCCACTCTAAGTGAGGCAACTTCCAACTCAATAAGTAAGATTGCTTCCATGCCATAAACCAATAAAAATGGCGTCACTTGTGTTGTCACCTTAAAGGTTGTACGATATGCCCACAACACCGCACATAGCTTTGTGTTCCAATCCCTCTTTGAATCTTGCACGATTTTTTGTAATATACTTACTAAGTTTGAATTAACCCTCTTGGTTTGTCCATTAGTTTGAAGGTGATAGGGTGTAGTTTTTTGATGATCAATCTAAAATCTTTCTATCAAATCCTGAATCATCTCATTGAAAAAATATGTTTCTTGATGACTAATTAGTATCTTAGGACAACCAAAGTACGTAATAATATTCTCAAATAAAAAGATAGAAGCATTCTTTGCATCATTTGTCTTGACTGCCTTAGCCTTGGCCCACTTTGTAAGGTATTCGGTGGCCATAATGATATAAGCCATGCCTTGGGAAGAATGAGGGTGGATTTCATCCATATAATCAATGCCCTACTTTTTAAATGGTACTAATAGTAAAAAAATATATAGGAGCAATTCTATCCATAAATTATTTCTAGCAAAGCATTGGCACGCATCACACCTCTTAACATATGTATATACATCTTGATATAAAATTGGCTAATAGTACTCCGTCCTTAATACCTTTTGTCTTGTGAGTTGTCCAGAAAAACATCGTCCGCATGTGCTATCATGATACACTGCTAAGATTTTTGGAATTTTTCCTTCCATAACATACCTTTGTAGTACACCATGAACTCCTCTTCTATACAACTTATGTCCCACTACCACAAAGTGTCCACTATTGATTCTGATCTTCTTTCTTTCTTTCTTCTTTGGATAATTCGGAGGGTAACTGCTGGGTGGTCAAAAACTCAATGATACCAGTGTACCAGGTAGGTTTTGTTGTCACTAAAAAAAGATTCTTATCCACAAGTCCATCATCAATTTGGTTGGTCTTTATATTTTCTGGCAACTTTGATGAGTGATCTGCTTGCTTGTGAGCTGAGCTTGATTTGTATTCCACTGTATAATCAAATTCTTGTAATAATAACATCCATCATGTTAACCTCCCATTCAACTCCGGTTTATTGACCAAGTACTTAATTGCCATGTGGTCCACAAAAAATACTATCTTATTGCTTAATAAATAATGGCGATACTCTTTGATTAAAAATACCATAGCTAAATATTCTTTTTTAGTTGTTGAATAATTTTTCTCGGCTGTATTAAGCTGTCTATTTGCATATGCAATAGGATAATTTCCACCCTTTCCATTTTCTTTAATCTTTTGGCAAAGAACATTGCCTACTGCCACCGCACTTGCATCATAATGCACATGGAAGGGCAGTTTTTATTGTGAAAGTCTTAATACCGGATATAAACTTAGTCTTATTTTCAATATCTCTAATACCATGTGACAATCATTGGTCTAAGCAAATTTGGTGTTCTTCCATTGTACTGAAGTTATGGATAGTGTAACTATTGCATAATCTAGAATTAGTTCCTAATACTATCCTATATGTTCCAGCAACCGTTGCACTTCTTTCACATTATTTGGGGCTCTAATGATATTGATGATTTTAATTTTTTTCAGTTCAGGTTCTCTACCACTTTTACTGACCATATAGCCTAATAATATATCCTAATGCACAACTAGATATATCTTTTCTGGATTTAAGGACATTCCCACCTTCCTACATCTCTCCAACGCTTCCTTCACTTGTGACTGTATATTAAAATCATTGATGAATATCGTCATGGATTTATACAACAATTCTAAAAAATTGTACATCATCAATCATTGGAAGGTTGTCGGTGCATCACATAATCCAAATGGCATCACATACCACACAAAAGTTTTCCATGGGGTCGTAAATGCTATCTTATGCCTATCCTCCACTGTAATAGATATCTGCTTTTATCTTGAGTAATCATCTATGAAAGTATAACACTCATGTGTAGCTACTTCTTCTAAGATGCTAGTTATGAAAAATAAAGGAAAGTGGTCTTTTTAAGTCCTTACATTTAATTTTTAATAATCCATGCATATGCGTAGTTTACCATTCTTCTTCTCTACCAGCACCATTGGTGACACCCAATCAATGATTTCTACTAGTTTTATGAATTCCACTTATATCAATCGCTCCAACTTTGTCTTCACTATCAATTGAAGTTGTGGGTTCATTCTTCTTTCATTTTGTCTAATTGATATTGTATCAAATAATAGTAGAATATGATGTTACACAATGTTTGGCAATATGCCTCTCAATTCTTTATATGACCATATAAAAATATCACGGTATTCTTGCACTAATTTATTGTATGCACTTATTTCCTCACCACTCAATTGACTCTCCATTCGCATTTGTTTTGATTCTTTTCCTTCCATCTATATGGTCACAAACTTCTAATCTTTTTTTACTACATGTGATTGCTCAAGGTTGTTGTGATATCAATCTGAGGGCACATTCACATAGTTGGCCATGTCCTCTCTCATTGTGATTCCTATAGAAGTCATTTTATAATGCAACATCTCCTTTAGTGGCTCATCTTCTTTGAATACTTCTAATCCTTGGGATTCTTCTACTTATATCCAGTACATTCCATTGTCTACTTCAAGGATAAGTATTAATTTATCTTCATCCTCAACATCTTCTATAAAGTTTACCCCTTTCTCTTCATCATTCGTTGAATCTGGGTGTATTTGTAGCCAAGCTTCATATTCACCAATATCCTTCCAATTATAAAGATTTGGGCCTAAACATTCTAATCCTCATATATTTGGATTTAAGGCAGTATTGCTTGTCAACACCTCCCTAACTTATTATTTGCCCTTCTCTGCCTTAGAGAATTTGACTCTATCATCATCTGATGATTTTTTTAGGGTATCTATTGCGATAATAGGTCTAATAAATACTTGAGTATGATTATTACTAGATCCATAAATAATTATAGGTTGCTCACTTCCTCAATTTATTATGGTGTCGGCCATTCTTAACCACAGATGATCCAATAATAATAAAAATGACTCCTTGGTTGTTTGCATATGAATCACTTGAAAGATCAATATATATTCTTTTCCTCCTGTAACCATCCTACACTATTGAATTTGACCTATTGGCTTTGCTGAACTTTGGTTAGCCATATTTATCACAAATGGTGAAGGCCTAGTCAAACTCAACCCAAGCTTCTCCATTGTTTGTAGGGGCATGATATTTAAACTACTCCTTCTATCTACCAATGCATTGGATATGATCTTGTCGGCAATCATTACTTCCATATCCACTGCCTTCATATCAAACAACCTTTTGGTAGATTTTTCATGTACCACGGTCTTTTTGCTCATTCTTTTTTTTTTTTTTAGCAGAGATAATCCCTCTTTCAATGATTTTCTTACTATTGGAGATATTTCTAAAAACTGTGCAATTGTAATGTCTGCCTTATATTTTTTCAAATCCTCCCATAGGTCATACATCATTATCTTTGACCTCCTTTGATTATGCTCTAGTGATCTAAACTCCTCTAAGAATACACTTGGTCCTTCACATTCATCTTTTTCCACATCTTCTTTATTTTCTCCCCCTCCCTCCAAAGGCATCTCCATATCAATTGGTTTCCAAAGTAACAATTTACCATCCAATTTGGTAACCTTCTTCGTAGCTTCTTTGATTACTTTGTCTAATTCTAAAAAACATGGAGGATCTTCAGACAAGCTACTCTTTGATTCTAAAATAGGGGATTGTAAAATTACCTTTATATGTGTCATCACTGCTAATGATGAGACTTGAAGATTTATCCCTTGTCCTTCCTTTCTCACCTTGTGAGTAATTAGGTTTATAATTAGAAATTCCTCCCCTATGACCACTATCGATGTTTAAAATAGAACATAATTCTATAGTCTCATTCTTTCTACTACTTGGATATCTTGCATATTCAAAGGACCTGATTTTTTATTCAGTTCTATTATTCTACTATCTTGCTCTTGTTCTTCTTATTTGCTTTGGTTTAATCATCCTTGAGTCTGCGATCCCGTAGGTGATTGGTGTCTTTGCCTAGACTCCTTGTAATTGTAATAGAGATTTGGTGGTCTCATCTCTCTCTGATTCTCCCATCGTCTCCGTTGACCTCGCATATTCTATTGTGCTTATTATTGAAGATTCACTATAGGATTTGACAATAATATAACCTTATTAAATTCCGTACATTCATTTGAAGCATGGTTTCCCCCTAAATTACTATATCCAAAGTGTTGGTTCTCTGACCAACATTGTCTAGGCACGTGCCATCTTCTACAAAATTGATGGTATTCTTTTTGTGGTTTATTTCTTCCTAGTTCTTGTAATCCACGTTGATAACCACCTTGTTTAAAATTTGTATTTTGTTGTCTACCATACCTAAAAGGTTCCTGCCTATGAATAATTGGTGGCAGTCTAACTCAGCAAAACTCAGAAGAATGGCTACTCTGCTTGTAATTTGTATATCATATTTCTAAAGTGTGGTTTCTGGATTCTATCCAAGGTGGTGGTGGATTAGGATCTTGATTCCTTCCCACACATGCCATTTTTAAGTCAAAGTCTACATCTCCTTCAAAATGGCTTTTTAAAATCCTTCATGATTTGATCATATTCTCTTCTCCATGTTCTCCACCTTCTATTTTAAATTTGGAATAAGTAAGGCAGGTAGAAGTGCTAGTTTTTGTGTCACTACTGGCATAGATGCTTTACTCAATCTAGCTATCAAAAGATTGGGATTAGAACCTTGCTGACCTCCCTCTAATTCCATCATACATGGCAAGATAGGAATAAATTATAGAATCATTTCATCTTTTTTCTTCTATAGTTGCTTATAATTTTTTTCTATGGCATCTACTCCCCTTGCCGCTCTCTTGGCTTCTTCTAAAGTCCTAGGATTTTGTTCTAGTATACTTTCAATTGTAGATCCTTGAAAAAATCCTTGAATAAAAAATTGCTTCAAGGTGTCATTGTTGAGCATATTTCCTATAAATCGGATGTAAATCAGTTCAAATCTTTGTACATAAGAAGATACATCTTCCTCTCATACTTACTTCATTGTCAATATTGCCTTCAATACTATATTTTGTTCCACCTCTGATCATAAGTGATTTAAAAACTTCCCTTGTAGTTGTAGCCACTCCACAAATTGTCTCTCTTGATGATTATGGTACCATTCATATGCTTCTCTATGTAATTTAGTAGGAAATCAGACCAAATAGTAATTTAGATTGGTGATTAATGAAGTAATTAAAATTTTAATATACCGCTCCATGTGCAAGGATGGGTCTTCATCTTTTGTACTATAAAGCTTTGGTAGGTGTGTAAGAATGCTTGTTGTAGCTAAATTTCTAGGCACCACAATGGATAAGCCTCGTGTCATCACCAAGGAGTCAATTGGTAGTCTTTGAGCCATTTTCTTGAAAAATTATCTCTACCATAGGTTCTATATCAATTGGTTTTTTTAAAGTTTGTCCATTATCCACTATCTCAAAGGCTGGAAAGGAATCTAATTCTAATGCTCTATTAGATCTTTCAAATGATGGTTCTTCATTTTTTTATTTTTGATTATTCTCTTTAGTCACCACTTCAAATTCAATTATCGTTGCAGTGATCACTTCTTAGAATTCTATGTGGTTTTCCTTTTCTACTATCCTACTAGATTCTCCTAAAGTTCTTATGGCTTCAACTTATCTTTCTAAACTTTTTTTCAAGCCCTGTTTTTTGATGCTGTTTCTAGTTAGAATCAGCTTTGATTTCTTTGATTGGATTTGAATGTTCATCTAATCGCTTCTAACAAGTCTTACACCATTCTCTATATATTGCAATCCATCATTCCTTCCATTTCTGATTTCCACTTACTTAAGTGAAAAATTAAGGAAGTTACTTAATAGAACCTGCAAGCCTACTTTGATTTACAATCTCTCTGATAGGGAGAATAAATGATATAAGACAGTGTACAATTTAGGCTAGAGTATCACCTCTCTGTCTTTCTCATTCTACTACCATACAAAACAAGCTTTACGTAGGATTGATCTTTATTGAATGTCAAAATGGAATCCGAAGAATCATCTTATTATTCCAAATCAGTAACCAACTAGGAAATTATCCACTGTGTGAGCAACAACAATAAATATATTATAAAAATTGTTCCTTCTCATTCGTTCAACCAATTGAATAAAAATATATATCTGTATGCAATCTCCATGCCCTTACACATTAATACTTCACTCACAACCTCTGTACTAAGTTCTTATTCTAATTTTCTACTAATGCATAAGTCAAAGTAATTCAAGGTGATAAAAGATTCTATCTAATCGCCCAAGTTAAGTATTAGTAACTTACCTTCTCCCGCTCCTTCTAACAAGGCCCCAATTAATGTTTCACTCTTGCACTAGCTCTACTCTACAACTCTTCTCTCTCCTCTAATTTAATTTAAAGATAACATACAGAGTACTTCCAGACAACTTCACACAAAATTAAACACAAAAACTACTAATTGCAAGTATCAATCTTAAAATATGCTCCTGGCAAATACACCATTTATGTAAGCAAGATCTTCCTACCTTTACTGTGTTTGTAACTTAGTGGATCAATCTTTCCCACACAATAAATTCTAATATATATTACTTCTATTTCTTAAGTTCTTCCAGCTTTACTAGGACTCCGTTGTCTATTTTTCTTCTTATACTCCCGAATTATTATTATTATTATTATTATTAAGGATAAGGCTTGAATTGTGGTTCCGTGGACTGTGAAAAAATGATTTAACCTAACTTTGCTATATTATGTACCATTAATACCAATCCTTCTTTCTATTGTTGAGCTGTTATAACATGTGCCCATACATGTTAAATCTTCCTCTGATCAGATGAAGATCCCTCTTGAATTGGCTCATTCTATCTGCTCTTCAAGTCTTTGGCAAGCTTTAGAGACACCTCATACAAAAAAAATACCAGATTTATCATACATTAATCTCCACAATCGAATCCTTTGCAATAACCTTTATGAATTGGCTTCCCAGTCTGCTTCAAAAACCACCAAAGCTGTGTTTTTCTCAATTGATCTTTTATCAAGGCACTCACGTATTTGCAAGGATCCACCATGATTGTACCAAATCACATACCACATCTTTACTTGCAACCACTATGTTACACCCCCACTTATGTCTTGTGAGCCATGAAATTGACTTATTAGTTGTTTTAGAATAAAAGAATATATTTAGAGTACCAAAACAACAATTGTAAAGTAAAGATGTATTTAGATGATGCTAAATGAAGGAAAATAGTATTAGTGAGAAAGCAATAGGATCTTAGTAAGTCTTGGAGGCAATTACCTTAGTTAATTTAGTATTTTTTTTAATTATAAGAATTAGCATTTAGTTATTGAGACTAATGTCTACATTGTCCTTCTAACTTTATGTACCACTTATTAAATATACATAAATGTTACTTAATAAGTAGAAGAAGCATGAGAAAGAAATCCCATATCTTTTTAGTTATTTATGTAGAAAATAGGATTTTTAATTAATTTAAATTGATTTTATTATTATAAAAAATCACCAAGGTAGAATAAAATAGTTTTAAATAGATATCATTATTTTAGAAATATTATAGGAATTTTAAAATTTTATTTAGAATTTATTTAGAATTTTTAAGGAATTTTTAGAGTAATTTTAAAGACCTTAGTAAAAATGAGTTTTACCACCTTGGGAGCCATTATGAAGAATTAGAATAAGATTTGAAGGCCATATAAGGTTCCTAGCGTAATTGGATATTTTTAAATACCATGGTGAAGTCAAAATTGCAAAATAAGGAATTTTACTAGTAGAAAATATGAGGACCAGCAGCTAGTATAGTTCTTGTAGGAAGGAAGGTGCATAAGGCCCATATGGGTTGTGGCACCTTGAATGTAGGTAGGAAGATAAGACTAAGACCTCATGGCCCGTCTAGGACACATTTATACACTACTTGTGAGCCTTGGTGAGGTTCAAACTTATGACCTTTTAAGCAAATTATCCTTGAGATAAAAAAAATTTTACTTCACTTTTTTATTATTTATCTTCTATCTTTGGATTGTCATAATTTATTCATAGTAATTCAAAATTATATATTCTTTATACAATTAGAAAGATAAAAAAATTATCTAAATAAAAATATTATTTTTATTTTTATTTTTACTTTTTACTAGATAAAAATATAGTGAACAGACTATGATTAGTTTTATAGTGTGCAATTACTTAATTGCACATATTTTATTTGTTTTGTGTTGTTCTTCTCCTTCATTATTATTTATTGCTCTTTATACTTTACACCACAATTTATAAACAATTCTTAATTGAGGCCACTTTATACTTTGGATTGAGAAGTGAATTTTATCTTCACATATCTTGTGATTATAAATGATTGCCACAATCCATCCTACTCTACAAAGAAATACCTCTACAAAGCTCTCATAAATCTACACTCATTTCAACCTCCATTAACACTTCCTGCTTAGACAATTGATGTTGCTTTTTATATTGTTCCACTCAACATGTCATGAGAAATCCTGGCTAGCTCAAGCCTCCCCTTCCCATCATACTTGCTGACCTTTTCCAAATAATCAATTTTTCTTTTTTTTTAAAAAAAGAACACATTTACAATGAAACCAATTGCCCTGCTGCTCTCCATTTGTTCCTCTTCATCACATCGGATCTCTCAAGTTGAATCCTATTTCTTTCACACTTCAACAATTCCACATGATTCACAAATCATTCCTTCTGTAAGTCCTTTAAAAAAATCCACTGCCTCCAAAATCACATGAGCTTAGGCTAGAGCTGAAGATTGAGTTATAGACAATAATCATTTATAGATTTGAAACTCAAATGGTCTCAAGTACTCTACTGCACCAAAGACCAATATACTTGATATTCTGAACATCATAGTCACATCGTCATACACTTTAGAAGGATCACCTATAACCTCTTCCGCAAATTCAGAAAAAATAAAATGGTGGCGAGAGTCCATTGCGTTAAGCAAGTATAGATTTATTAGGCTTTGATTTTGATTGCCACTTTAATGTGAAAGTGACCTTAGTCTCCTCATCAAAGATGCAGCTCTTCTCAATTCGTGTGGCTCCTTGATGAGCAACTAGGATCAAACCATAATCTTGATCTAGTTCACTTATTATGCTAATAATTCAATCAAATATTAATACATTGTCACTTATACCTTTATCCACATTGTGTTTCTTCCCAGCGCTCCTGATATTTTTCTTTTGAATCATCTCCCTCTCATCATGTATTCCTCTTTTGTCTCTCCGATCTTTCTCACTCTTGAACCGTAATAGCCACACCTCTCATCTCGTACATGATTTTACAATATAATTAATCCGAGAGTACTTCTTCTAAGTCTACAATATCCTAACAGCCTAATGTTCTCTACATATGCCCATTTGCAGCGTAGTACTTAGATCAAGTCTTGTTTTCTCTTCTTCTTCACCTTGTCGCTTTTCTTTCTTTGCTCTTCAAACATGTTGCAAATATAATTAGAATCTCATTGTTTCCCATCACACTTCAATAGAACCTAGGATTTTTCATACCACTATAAACTGCCAACTCATCTTCCGGTATCACTTGATGATCCTTGTGATTGTCGTAGATCACCACATCCTAGCTCCTTACACATCTTGATCCTCCTCCTCGGCTCGCCTCACTGCAATTCTATCCTATTATCTACTTACTAATCAGATGCATTGATACCTCCTACCTCATGACTCTCTCTTGCTAGTGGTGAACATCTTTTTCTCGTCGATACTCCAAAACACAACTTGTCTCCAATAAATTCTCCCAAAAAATTCCTCTCGTAATCCTTTCTTAGTTCCACTTTCAATTCTTTTTTTTCTTGTCTCATGAGCTCCTATGTATTCTTGACAGCCAAGGACTTCGCACCACACGTGATCCCTACTGGTACCACAATCAACGATCGTCGGGACCTATTATCGAGCATCTATGGAATTTATTTATTTATTTATTTATTTTTTTTTTAAATTTAATTTTTTTTTTTTTTTTAAAAAAAAGTTCCAAACTCATATTTATGGAGGTTCACAAGGGCTTAGTGTAGGGCCCTTTTCTATCCCATTTCTATACAAAAATATTAATTTCAAAATAATTTCTATTTTAAATAAAAAATTTCTATTTCTAATTATTTTCAAGTTCTTATTTTTCTTCCCTATTACTATATTCACTAATTAGTCCTACTACTCTCTAATTATTTTTTTAATTCTAAATTTTTAATTTTTTCTAATTTAAAAAATAAATAAATTAAATTAATTAATGTGAAGCAATGAATTTTTAACTCACAAAGTTGAGGCTGAAAAGTTCTTCAATCTCCATAATACATCTTTTAGAATTCAAATTCACATTTCTTGATATTGTTCATGTATTCATCTAAATAATTTAAGTTTTCATCAATTTCTTCTTGAAATTTCTTTCCAGTTTAAATCTCTTATATTGTATTTTTATATCCTTGATAATTTGTCAAAATTGCCTTCATCTTAAATATCAAAGTTGGATCTTTCTTTTTAGAGAGTAGATTATCTCTCTTCTTAAAGATATACTAGCGCTTGTGGACTATCCTCCTCTAAATTGATATTTCTTTCATCACAATATTGGAGCTTTATCTTTCTTATGAGAGAGTGAATTATTCTTCTTCTTGAAGGTCTTAAGGCATTTTAGAGGTTGTGGATTACCTTCTTCTAAATTGATATTATCTTTTTATAGATTTTTTATTTTTTATTTTTTTTAAATAATTGGGAGTTAAGATATTAGTATGATCAAATCTTTTGAATCCAAGTTAGATACTATGATAAGTGCTCTTATTGCTTTATTTGCTACGACTGTAGAAATTGAAGGAATTATTGAAAAACTTCATAACTAAGTAACATCTAGAGTACCACAACCTAAACTGCATCCACCTCTAACTTCTATAATTGAAGATGTAGTGTTATCTATATTGTGCTATGAAAATCCACTTCTTTAGCAATGTAAGGAACTTCAAGTTAGTCTTTCAAAGAAATATGATAGTACAAATTTGAAGTTTTGAGGATTTATTAACCAAATTCAATTAATAATGGTTCTACAACCTGATACTTATTCAATAAAAGAATCATAGATTGGATTGATTGATTGAACAAGTATTATTATAATTTGTTTCCTTATTTAAAAAAATATCACTAATTTTCAACAACTTTGAAGCTTCTATGGAAGCATTAGAAGAAACATTTAGAGAATATGATAAGGCTTGTCAAGCAACAGCTAAGATTTAAACATTGCAACAAAGAGTGCACTTTGTATCAATTTATGCATCTAATTTTAAGCTACTAACATGCAATATCAATTGGAATGAAGAAACCTTGATAAATTAATTCTATTGAAGATTAAGAGATAATATGAAGGATTTGTTATTATCACTTTTGGATCCATAATCGTTCAATAGAGTCATTAGCCAAGCCATGAAATGTAATAATTGAATATTTTAATATTATTAAAATCAATATTTATGGACTTTATTAAGAGAACACGCAATCCAATACATTCTTACTATATCAATAAGTAATATAGATTTATATTTAAAAACAAAAGATATTTAGCCACAATAAGGACCGTGCAGTTGGACAATTCAATATCATAAAATTATTCAGGTTCTTTTCTTTTTGCTCAGTCTACTCATTATTTTATAATTCTTTTGTGTTTTGGCCCTCAAAAGCTTCAAATGATTGCCTTGTTAGATTCAAGGATGTCCATTTTTTTCTTAGATGAGATATTTGCTAAGCTTCATAAAATTCTTCTAATATAGAAATCCAAATCTATTCATATAAAAATAATAGATGGACAATTGTTATCCACTAGTAGTATCACTCATGAAACAACATCTATAGAAAAGTCATTTGAAGACCATAGCAGCTAAATTATGTTCAATATTATTAGAACTCCTTCAAATCATATTATTCTTGGACTTTCTTGGTTGAAAAAATATTATCCATTTATAGATTGGAGGTTACAAAAAATGATACTTTTAATAGAAATCCTTACAAGAAAAATTTATAAAAAGTCATAAGTTGATAAACTTTTATTAGTTGGAAGAAGGGCCTTTATAAGATTTATCAAAGAAGGTGTATTATTTGTTATTTATGCTAGTCCAATTAAAGAAGATATGACTTTAGTAGCAATTATTCCAAAGCAATATAGCAAATTTTAAGATATTTTTCAAAAAAAGAATACACATATATTGCCAAAGCACTGGCTATATAATTGTGTCATAGATCTTCAAGAAAGAATACAACCATCTTTTGATCCAATTTATAATCTTTCTCAAAATGAGCTTTTGATGTTAAAGGATTATATTGATGAAAATCTTGCAAAGAACTTTATCAGGCATTGAAAGTCTCCAATAAGTACACCTATATTTTTTGTAAAGAAAAAAGATGGTTCTTTATATATGTGAATTGATTATTGAGGATTAAATAAGATAATGATAAAGAATTATTATCAATTATTATTAATCTCAAGACTTTTAGAATAACTTGGCCAAACCAAGATCTATACTAAGATAGATTTTTGTGGAGTATATAACTTGGTACAGATCAAAAAAGGAGACAAATAGAAGACTCCATTTTAAACAAAGTATGGACATTTTGAATATAATGTCATATCTTTTGGATTAACAAATGTATCGACTATCTTTCAACATTTAATGAATGACATCTTTCAAGAATATAAAATAAGTTTCTAATAATTTATCTTAATGATATCTTGATCTATTCAAAAAATCTAGAGGAATATGACAAACATATAAAAATTGTATTTCAAAAACTACAAGATGCAGGTCTATATACCAAGCTAAAAAAATGTGTATTTCATCAATCAAAGATGGAATTTTTGGAATACATTGTATCTATTGAAAGTTTGATGATAGATCCCAAGAAGGTGGAGGCAATTATATAATGGGCCATTTCAAAGACTATAAGAGATGTATAATATTTTTTTGAATTTGCCAACTTCTATTAGACTTTTATCAAACATTACTCTCAAGTTATTGCCCTTCTTACTCAATTGATATACAAAGACAAGTTGGAATGGGGGCCTTAAATAGAGAAGGTATTCCAAGATCTCAAGACAACATTCACCATAACTCCAATCTTGATGTACCTAGATTTTACAAAAGTATTCTACATTGAGATTGATGCTTTAGATTTTGCACTAGAAGTCGTACTTTTACAAATGGATATAGATAATAAATTCTATCTTGTTATATTTTATTCTAAAAAAATTTATACTATCAAAATTAATTATAAAATCCATGATAAGGAGCTTCTTTCTATTATGGATTCTTTTAAGAATAGCATCATTTTTTTTGAAGGAGCAATATATCTTGTGATTGTATACATAGATCACAAGAATTTGAAATACTTTATATCAACTTCAATTCTTAATTGCCATCAAGCTTGATAGAACATGTCATTATTTTTATTTAAATTTGTTATTATTTATTGACCCAAGAAGCAATAAAAGTTATCTGATGCTTTATCAAGGAGATCATATCTTGTACCAAAGATAAAAAAAAATGTAATATTTGATCAACAATATGCAACTTTGTTGAAGCCGGAGTAATTTTATCTTTATGCCATTATTATATCGGCACATATTGATTCTAGTTTCCTTGATGAGATATATGCTACAACTACTAATGATGCTTTGATTCTTAATATCAAACGTTGCTTCAATAAAAATATTAACAAGTTCAAATTTTTATATTTTAAAAAATATTTATATATCCTAGAAGGACCAATATGACTATATATTCTTTAATCTCACTATAATTTTCTAATTATAGATTATTTTGGATTTAATAAGACTTTAGAATTTATTATTTGAGATTTTTGGTAGCCTCAAATGTAGAAGGCTGTGAAGGACTTTGTATTCTCTTGTGACATTTATTTAAGGTCTAAGAATCCTTGACATTGCTCTTATAGACTCTTACAACTCTTGCCTATTCTAAGACGGTCTTAGTCTTCTATCTCAATAGATTTTATTACAAATCTATTACCATCCAATTCATTAGACAACATCCTCATGGTGGTTGATCAACTCATAAAGATGGCTCATTATATTCTTTGTATAAAGACTACTTTTAGTGAAGAAATGACAAGGCTCTTTCTTAACAATGAATATTGATATTATAGCCTATTGAATGATATCATTTTTGATTAAAAATCCAAATTTGTATCTAAATTTTGGAGATGCCTTTTTAAAATATTGAAGATGGACATTAAACTTTCTTCGGCTTTCTATCTTCAAAGTGACAACCAAACAGAACAAGTTAACCAAATTTTAGAGGAGTATTTATAATGCAGTATCAACTATCAATAAGATAATTGAATCTTATATCTATTGTTAGTAAAATTTATATACAATAATATTATATGTAATAAATAATATTATTGTATACAAATATATAATAAATAGTATTATTTAACAACCACCATTTTATTCCAATTATGAATATCATCTGAAGTTTAATCTATGAAATATGCAAAAGAACTATAATCTAACAATTAAAGGGTTTGTAAAGCATCTATCGCAACATCAAACAATCTTAAAGCTTCAATTGTAAGCAGCTTAAGTTGCTTACAAGGCATCTATAGATAAATTCAAAAATTGACTGCCTACTTTTCATATTGAAGATAAAATATGGCTTTTTTAATAGAACAATAAGACCAAACAACCATGTAATAAGTTGGACTATCAAAGATTAGGATCATTTTTTATCTAAAAATAAATTAATCTAATAGAATATTACTTAGAACTACCATCTTTTATAAAGATACATCTAGTTTTTTATATCTCTCCTTTGGAACCTTATAGAGAGTCACATATTCCAAAAAGAGTACAACAATTGCCATCTAATATCAAAATTAAAAATCATGAAAAATACAAGATTGAAAAGGTGTTTGATTCATAGCAAAGATAGGATAAATTGAAATATCTTGTTCATTGGCATGGCTATAATATCAATGAACGCATATGAGAATCAACCAAAAATCTTGCTAATGCGCCTCAAAAGATAGAAGGATTTTATCGACTCTTTTTTTTCAAATCTAAATGTATTTGATTGAATTTGAAAAATACTTACAAGTAAGGAAGAATCAAACCAAAGCCTTCATTAATATATAATCATTTATTCTAAGATAAAATAGAATTATAGAAGTAAGTCAATCACCATGTCAAATCTTTAAATATTGAAAGATTTAACAGAATAAGATTCAAAAGATTGACTTGCTACACAAACTTTGAACAAATTAGTGCAATTTTTACAGCCTTCAATTGAACAAAATAAGGACAATATATTTCAACACCAAGTACAATCATAGTTGGAGCTATTAGGAGTAACACCCAACCATGTAAGTCTTGATTCCAATGCTCAAGTTTTAATGATATTGCTTGAGCTTAAAAAAATGAATTCTTTTAAGTCTGAGATCTTATTTGGAGGATGTTTTGAAGACTGCAATAAAAATTAGATCCTTAGATGGAATGTTTTATCAATGGAGGTACTAGCTCAAAGCCATAAATGATTTGTTCAAGAATCAATAAAACCTATTATCTAAGAATAGAAAATAAAATATATAATTTTATTAATATAGCATATTTTTGATTTTTTATGTATATAAGAAGATTTCCAAAAGTATGAGCTCCTCTTAGAACTTGTCACTAGAGAAGAGGGTGATGTTAGGAATATATACTTTAAAAATTCATAGAACCTTCTAGAATATTTTAGAGATTTTTTAATGAGTAGAAGTTGCTTGAGAAGCTTCCTAGTTGGTGGAAGTAGCTTGAGAAGCTTTGTAGTTAATAGAAGGAGCTCAAAAAGCTTCCAAATTGGTAGAAGTTGCTTAAGAAGCTTCTTAGTTTGATGGAATCCGCTTAAGAAGCTTTCTAGACAAGGATATATATTGGAATCAAGGTTGAAGAGTTCTTTAGTCTTAACAATGCATCTCTTGGAATTCTAGCTCACCTTTCTTGGTATTGTTCATATACTCATTTAAATAATTTGATTCTTTGTTGATTTCTTGTTAAACTTTTTTTTAGTTCAAGTCTCTTATATTGTATTCTTGAGTCCTTGATAATAACTTTCACCTTTTACACTTATTATTTAAAAGTAGAAAATAAAATATAAGACGTTTGTTAATAAATCCTTATAAGATTGTATCTTAATAACTTTATCAATTAGTAATTGATATTTATAAGATATTATTTATTAACATTTGAATGTTTTTGGATTGATCTTATTAATTTTCAAAAACCACCAACTCTATCTATCATAATAAGATATGTTTTGACTTTTTTATATTCTAAAGATCAATAATTTTACCGACTATACAATTTAAGCTATTATATCATCTATTTGACTTTATTCATAATAGACCTTTGACTACTAGCAATCTACTATAATCAAAGCCTTTGGATAGTAACTATCTATCAATTATTATTCACTCCTATTTATTTTAAAACTTATATATAAATTATACTTTCAAATATAGAATTTTTAATTAAAATTAAAAAATAAAAAAGACTTTTAAAATATAGAAGTAGAGATGAGTTAAAATAAAGACTTAACTATATTAATTTAATATAGAGCTTTAACTTTAAAAAGTATGATATAATATATATATATATATATATATAAGATTAGAATGTCTAAATAGAAAATCTAATAAATAATATTATTTTCTAAAATAATATTTAATAAAAAAAATTAAAAATAAATATATCTTATTAAACTTAATTATGAATATATATGCATATTAAATAAGCACCTAAATTTTTTTTCACTAATATTGGTTTTAATTGGATTAATAAATCTTCTACTACATAAAGCATTTTTGTATAACAAATTCATTTTTTGAATGAAATTTATATATATGTGTATATATATATATAATTGATAGATTTATAATATTAATAATTGATATTGATAATTATTAATCTTATAATTATAATAAAAACTATTATTAAATTCTACTTATCATACCATTTTTTTTCAATATACTATTTTATATATTTTTTTTTCTATATTAAAAATTATTATAAGAAAGCATAGATGATATTTTAAAAAATCTTATTAATATACTCTTTAAATTCAAAAATATTGCTTCTATATCTTTATTCCAATAAAATTTGGTTTTATAAATCAATAAAGTAAGTTGAGCAAAAAAATTAAAAAAGATCTAAAATAAAATTTTGATTGTAGTTTTTAAATTTTAAAGATCATTAATTATCTTCTAAAAACTTAATTATTAACTTTTCTTTCTTTTTTTTTTAAAGATAACCAAATCATTCTGAAATAGGTTATAAATTGCTCCAAATAGTGGTTGAATTTATTTTTTAAAGGTCAATTTTATAATCATAAGAATAATACTTATATAATAAATTTTTATTATTTATTTAAAATATATCTTATTAATATTAAAATTAATTCAAAAATTTTAAAATATTAAAATATTAATTGAGAATATTGATTAAGCTCACATCTTTGACCACTTTTGATAGTAGCAATTGCTCAAGTTTAACATCATTGCCAAATAGCTTGGACAACATACTTTAAATATCTTTGATATTAGTAATTTTTCAAGCTTGACATCATTGCCAAATGCAATTGGCAGCTTCACATCTTTGAATGAATTGAAAAATAATAATTGCTTAAATATATCATTGTCTAATAAACTAGGTAACTTTGAATTTTTGACTAAACTTAAAAAATCTAGGTACTATGACTTGCCATCATTAGCATTTGAATTGAGAATTTTAGACTTTATGTTATAGGTTTTAGATTTTTTGTTTCTCTTTTGTATTTGTAAGATTAAATATTGAAATGTTTAAAGTAAATTTGATAAAAAAATAATTTAATTAATCTAATCTATTGGATTATAGTAAAGAGAAGATATAATCCAGTTGTAAACAAAGATGATAGTAAGTTATGATTGATATCATCTTTTAGAACAAGGTCTTAAGACTTTCTTAAATATTAAAATATATAAATAATATATATAATATTAAAGATAGATTAAAAAATAAGGATTAAATCTTGAAAGAAGATATAGTAGGAAGCAATTGAATTAATTAATATATAATAATAAGAATAAAAGATAGCTTAGCAAGACAAAAGAACAGGTATAATATTTTAATAAAAGATATTTTTTAAGTAATTTAAGATTTATCATAATAGATAGAATATTCTTAAATTAAAAATTTATATTATATAATATTATATAAATATCTTATATTTTATCTAAATTTATATATATATATATATATATATATATATATATTTTAGAAAAATTACTTATTAGCATGATATATATCATATTTAATAGATGATTAGAATATTTTTTAGATTGGCTTTGAAGATTTTTGTAGCTTTAGTGATTATCTTGGTAAAATTGCAATTGTACATGTATGTTTTCTTAAATCTTGGTAAAATAATTCTATTTTATAACTTTTTTTATGCATGTATAATTATAAGTGTGTGCTTTTTTTTTTTTTTTTTTTTTTTTTTTTTTTTATAAATCTCAACATAGTCATTATAATATATTGAATGATATAAATCCAAAATAAGATTAAAGATATAATTTCTTACTTAAGAAAAAATAGCAAAAATATATTATAATCTTACAAAGTTCTTAAAAAGATTGAATAATTAATATCTAAGAATACAAGTATTATTTTAAAAAAAACATATCCATTCAATTTAAAAATATATATTCTTTAAAATCAAAAAAATATATATTTTTTTTTAATTTGATATTACAAAAGAAATATAATAAATAGTATTACAAATAATGCAAGATATTAAGATGTAAACATAAAAGAATATATAGAATAAGATAAATTTTAATTTCAATACTTATTATTTATAAATAAGATATATAATAAAAGATGCCTTCTAATTGGTTGTTACAAGATCTTATCTTGATAACTTTATCATCTTATAATTAGTTTTTACAAGATATTCTTTATCAACCATTGATTGCTTTTAAATTAATCTTATTAATTTCCAAAAGCCACCAATTCTACCTACTACAATAAGTTGAAATTTGGCCTTTTTATATTTTAAACATAATCAATCTTACTTACCATATAATCCTACTACCACATCACCTTGACTTTATTCATAATAAGTCTTTCGTGACTAACAACCTATTATAATAAAATATTTATTTATTTAATAATTGATATTAACTTCTATTTATATTAATACTTATATATAAGTTATATTATCAAATATAGATTTATTGGTTATAACCATAAAATAAAAAAATTCTACGTATAATATAAAAAGAATTTTAAAATATAAAAATAGATATGAATTAAATCAAAAACTTGACTATATAAATCTAGTGTAGAATTTTAAATTTAAAAAATAAAATAAGACAAGTACATATATTATAGCTTAATTGATAATAATAAATTAACTATTATTAAATACTATTAAGTTTATTTTTAAATAAATTAGAATAAAAAATTAAAAAATCTATCAATAATTATATTTTAAATTATATTTTAAAATATTAAAATAAAATTCATATAATTAATAATAAAATAATAATAGATATTATTTTTATTAAATATAAATAATGGCTTAAATAATTTATAAAATAGATATTAAAGAATTTTTATTATATAAAAAATATTATAAAATTATACAAATTCTTTGAATACTTTCAATATTTTTTACTTTATTTGCAATATATTAGTTCTAATTATTAATTATTTTATGCCTTATCACTATTAGAAATATAATTTAGAACTCCAATTTAAAAAAATTTAAATAGTTTCAAGTAAAAAAGACTAAGATGTATAAAAAAAAGATAAATTAAAAAAGAGTAAAATAAGCAAGGGATTATTATTAAAGAAGATGAATACTTAAAAGCCACAAAATGAACTAAATCAAGAAATGAATTGACAAGACTAAAGAAGTTTCAATTTTATCTCTACTTATATTACTTACAAAGTCAAAGGCTCGTTGTTTAAACCTTGCATACCTTATTATACAAGCTATATAGAAGACTAATTGGCCAAGCTAAAATAAGCCCTTTGATATTTTTCTATGAGACTTGTTATCTAAGCAATTATAAAAACTTCCTAAAGAAGCCACCAAATGTGGCTTGATTCATAAGCTAGTTGTGAGGGTAAAATTCACTCCTCAATCCAATTTATAATGTGGCCTCAATTAAGAGTTGCTTATAAATTGTGGTGTGAAGTATAAGGAGCAATAAACAACAATGAAGGAGAAGAACAACACAAAACAAGTAAAATATGTGCAATTAAGTAATTGCACACTACAAAACTAGTCACAATCTGTTCACTAGATTTTTACCTAGTAAAAAATAAAAATAAAAAGTAAAATTTATATTTTCAAGTAAGTAATTTTTTATCTTTCCAATGATATAAAAAACATGTAAATCTAAGTTATTATGAATAAGTTATTATGAATAAGTTATGATAATTCAAAGTTAGAAGGTAAATAATAGAAAAAATTAAGTAGAAATTTTTACCTCAAGGATAACTTGTTACAAGATCATGGGTTTGAACCTTACCAAGGCTCACAAGTAGTGTATATGGGTGTCCTAGAGAGGCCACGAGGCCTTAGTCTTATCCTCCTACCTACATCCAAGGTGCCACAATCCATATGGGACTTGTGCACCTCCCTTCCTATAAGGACTACACTAGCTACTGGTCCTCCTATTTTATACTAGTAAAATTAATAATTTTATATTTTTGACTTCACCATGGTGTTCAAAAACACTCTATTAGCCTAAGAACCTTGTATGGCCTTCAAAACTTGCTCCATTTCTTCATAATGGCTCCCAAGGTGGTAAAACTCATTTTTACCAAAGTCTTCAAAATTGCTCTAAAAATTCTTAATAAATTCTAAATAAATTCTAAATAAATTCTAAAAATCTCTATAATATTTTTAAGATGATAGTATCAATTTAAGACTAATTTATTCTACCTTTTAAAAAAATTTATAATAATAAAATCAATAAAAATCAACTCAAAATCCTATTTTTTACAAAAATAATTAAAAAGACATGAGATTTCTTTTTCATGCTTCTTTTACCTACTAAGTAAAATTTATAGGTTTTTAATGAGTAATACATGTAGTTAGAAGGCCAATGTAGATATTGGTCTCAATAACTAACTCTTAATATTTAATAATAAGTAAAAATACTAAACCAACTAAAATAATTGCCTCCAAGACTTACTAAGACTCCATTTTTGTAACTTTTCTTTTATAAGACTTTTATATTTATAAATACTTCTAAATTCTAATAAATACTTAAATAGTCAAAAAGACTCTTTAACCATCATATTTATATAACTAAATTACTTAAGACTATATTTTTAACCAATCCACCAATTAAGATCCATTGGTAGGACTCACATATGGCGACTATTTGGGACTATTCATAAGAATAGAAAGAATCCAACTCTTATCTTTGACACGGTCTATAAATAAAATGATAAAAGACTTATAACTTGGATACTATAATCTATCAAAAGAAATAGAATTAAGGAGAAAAAGAATACTAAGACTTTGACCTAGAACAGAAAGACAATTAGTTGTTTCCAACTTGACATAGTTCTACATATAGCAGTGTCTTGCTTAGTTACTAACTCAATACCTATATTCTATTAAGATGGAATTTAAAATCACTATTTGAATGACAAAGTACATTGGTATTTTAATCAATGTTCACATCTTATATTCTTTATAATAACTTCCATTAGTTCATGTAGGAAAGTCTTCTCCATCTAATATTTTGAGATCAACAAAATTATTATCAAAGATTTCTTTGATAATATATGGTCATGTCCAAAGTGCATCAAACTTAGCTGGAAAGTCTAATTTCTAGCATCTTAAACCATCATCCACATTCCTGGAGTAAGTAGACGATTTTTTATTTTTTTTATCAAAGATCTCCTTCCTTCTTTTTTGAGAAGTTTCTATATGTTAGGCTACAATCTTTGACTTCCACTAAACTTTTTAAAGGCTCTAATTGTTCTTCCAAAGATTGAAAAGCATCTAATCTTTTGTCAATAGCAATGTGTAAGGATGAGGTTTAAAGTTCTATAAATCAAATATGAATGTCTTCTTCTTCGTAAGGATTTTTTTCTAACCATTTGGCAAAATCACCTTCATCTTCATATTCATGTAATCCAGGGCCAATATATTTTATTGGTGCTACAGTTAATGTTGAATTGGATTGGATAAAACTACTTTGCTTGGCTTTGTTAGATGTTGGTGTTTTTTCTGATGGAACCACGATTTGGAGTCTAAAGTAATTAGATACTATAGTTGTTGTATGATTATTTAAAGGTCCAAAAATAAAATAAGGCTTAGAAGCCCTCCAGTTTGTTACTCCTTTAGATTGCCTCAACCATCCTCTTTCTAACAAGAGAAGATAACTATCTGCTTCTTTATATAATCATATCACATAAAATGATACCACATAATCTACACCTCCTGCTCGCATACAGAGGTCATAGATTTGACCTAGAGGTTGAGAAGGTCTTTGATCAACTAATTTGACCTTCATAACTACCTTGTGAATGATTTTTAATCCCAATTTGTTCATAGTGGATTCAGGCATAATATTAATGCTACTTCCATCATCTACTATAACCTTAGAAATTATTTTATCTATAATTTCTACATCTATTTCAACACGTCCATATTCTCTATTGTCAGTCTCTTCTTTCAAGGTGATATTCTCTTCTAGATCATTAATTTCAATTCGAGCTATTCCTTCTATGTTCTTAGTTTTTTTTTATACTATTATTCCTTCTTTGAGATCTTTTTTGATATTTGGTGCTACCTAAATCAATTGTCTAAAAGAAATGTTGGCTCTAGCTCTACAAAGATCTTGCCATACGTTGTAAGGTTTTGCAGGATTGAAGGTTCTATTAATTGTTGGTTGTTTCAAAAAGGTACTAGAAGTCTAAGGTCCTTCCTTGCCTACAAATTGGTATTCTTCTTCATCAGGTTCAACTACAGAAGAAGGTTGTTTATCTTGTAATCCTTTAGCTATTTCTTGAGTAGTTTTTGACAATTCTACAAATTTGGATGATCTTTCTGAAATATCTATAGATATCTCATCTTCTTCAAGTTGTGCTAAATCTGTTGATTTTTTGGCATTCATACTTTTGGTTACAACCAAAGAAGGTAAATATGCATTGTCCTTGAAGATCT